>JAASFZ010000777.1:0-12205 GCA_023334075.1 Globisporangium nunn | reverse complement strand
TTCCACACCTACGTCGCGGACATGCTCAACGACGGCCTGCGCGTGCTGATCTACGCCGGCGACGCCGACCTCATGTGCAACTGGCAGGGGAACCGCGCCTGGACGCTCGACCTGGAGTGGACGGGGAAGGCGGGGTTCAACGCCGCGAAGGAGCGCGCGTTCATCACGCACGACCCGCTCGTCGCGAACGCCTCGGCCGTGGACGCGGGCGTGCTGCGCTCGTTCGAGAACTTTGCGTTCCTGCGCGTGTACAACGCGGGGCACATGGTGCCGATGGACCAGCCGGCAGTGTCGCTCGAGATGATCAACAAGTTCTTCAAGAGCGATCCACTGCGGCTCTTTCTACCAGGCTCATCAGCCGCGTTTGATTTCGTACAAGTGCTGGAGCAGATGAGGAAGAAGTGTGCGAGCAAGTCCCAACGCCAATTCTTGTTCGCGCTTCCTTGCTTACTGTACACAATAACTTAGTGTTGCGCCATCATCACGGCTCGGACGTTTGCCAGATCGGTACGCGTCTGCTTCTCCTTGCTGAACCGGTCACCAATCTTGAGCGAGACGAGTTCATGGAGCTGCAGCGAGATCCCGAGCTCGATGCGCTCAAACGTCTCAGCGGTCTTGATCGCGAACGTCGCAGAGAACTTCTTGTCTCGCAACTTGTCTTTCTCTTCGTCTTCGTAAATCCGCAGCGCGGACTCGCTCACGAGAACCTGACCACCGCGGCCGAGATCGCCGAGTTCGCGCGCTACGATCTCGCTGATCCCCAAG
The DNA here is from genome assembly GCA_023334075.1 of Globisporangium nunn. NCBI lineage: Eukaryota > Oomycota > Peronosporomycetes > Pythiales > Pythiaceae > Globisporangium > Globisporangium nunn. The sequence continues at coordinate 11,440 of JAASFZ010000777.1, read as the reverse complement.
TACGTCATCTTGCCCGTTGTCGGGTGCTTGGCGCAGATGAGTTGCTCGTCGCCGTCGTGGATCGCCATGCGTACGCGGAGTCCATTGAAGAGCAGCTTGCCCCAAATGTCGTACATGCGCGGAGCGTGGTCCGTCTTGAGGAGACTCGGCGGCCAGTGCACCTTGAGCAGCTTCTCCTGCACGTGCATACACCAAAGCATCGCATCCGAGACCTTGTGGAACGCGAGCTGGAACGCGTCGCCGCATGTCGTGATCTCATAGCCGTTGCAGCGAAGCAGCTCCTGCCGCAGGAGGTCGTCGTGCAAAGTCTGTGCCTCGGACATGGCTTGAGGATCGCTCGCCCACAGCGCCGTCGAGCCTTCGATGTCGGTGCACACGAAGATCGGGCGAAACAGCGGCGGCTCGACGAAGCGATCACTCTCGAGATCCTCCGGGAAGTATCCGTTCTCGAGGAGCTGCTCGTAGACCGAGGGCGGCATCGCAGGCCGCAGCATCTGGTAGCAGCATGTCGTGCTCGTGCCAATGACCAGCGCCGAGGCGGCACCGGACAGGTAGTAGAGCGCCTGGCAGCAGCCCACCCAGACGATTGGTACCTCGACAATGTGCCCCAGCACCTCCACGAGACACGCCGGGAACACGAGCACGCTGTACACGATCACGAGGTTCCGGATCCGCCGGTGCAAGAACTTGGCGTCCGGCGGGACGACGCGCATCGCGTGCTTCTTCATCGACAGATACACCGAGCAGCCGAGCGGGTACAGGAACGACACCCAGATGCACGCGAGCTGGAAGTTGAGCGCGATCCCGCGCACTGTTCGCTCCTGCCTGGGCGACAGGAGCGCTGAGAGCACCATGCTGAGCGCAAACATCGCCGCGATGCTGTACGTGCGAATGCAGTACTTGCGCACCACCTGCTGCTCGCGCTCTCGGCCGCGATCCATCGACTTGGCGATCAGCCGCGTGAGCTCATACGCGAGCGAAAAGACCCAGAACGTCATGCAGAGCAGCGCGACGTCGCCAACCAGCGCGAGCGTGATGACCACCGACTTGCCGTCGCTCGCAGTCTCGTCCGCATACATCACGCGCACGCCAACCAGCTGCCCGTTCTCGACATCATCGAGCATGTCCCGCACACCACTGTAGTTGGCGAGAACGCAGACGTAGAACGTGAACCGCGCAAGCGAGTACACAAAGTACGTGCACACGACCGAGTACGTGATGTACTGCACGGCCGACTCGTTCACTCGGATCTGCTTGAACGACAGCAGCAGCGTCGCGAGCGTCGTCGCGGTCGCGAAGCCCAGGATGAGCGCATAGATCAGCGTCCACATGCACCGCGAGTCATGCACCGTCAGCTGCTGCGCTTCGAGCGTCGCACTCGCGATTCGCTCGATCTCGTGCGGACTGTCTGACTGGCCGCCGCGATGTCGTGGAGATGAACTGTGAGAGCGGAGTCTACGCAATACGCGCGCTTATGCGTGCTCCAGCAGCAGCACGCAGACCGCAAAAAGCGCTTTCTCGCTCCTTTTAGACGGGCCTCGGACGCGTGTACTGTTGGTGTGCAGCTCTGATGTGCAGATACTCTATCGAGTCGAGCACGTCCTGATGCTGCTGGCTGGTGGCGCCGGCTGTTGCGCTGAACTCGAACCACCAGCGAATGCACAAGCGCCAGCCAACTCGATTCTCCTAGTACCAGTACCAGATCGATTCGCCAGCGCTTAGAAGCATCTGGTGGTCGAGGGATGGGGGGTTCTGCATTACAGTTCTCTCTGAATTTCGAACCTGCTCAACCTGTGTCAGCGCTCGTTCACGATGAACGAATTCCGCTCGTCGCGAGCGAGCCAACTCACATCGTGAGTCGAGCGCTGCCGCAAACGCAGCGAATCCCGACCCAGCGACGCCAGCAGCTCTGTCCACTGGCCACCTTCATTCGAGCCCGCACACCTCCGTTTTTGAATTTCTCGCCGCTTCTGGAGGACGATCTGGAAGCTCAGCACTCCGATGCTCCAGAACTGAAAGTGATCAAGAGACAGCAGTGTGAGAGCAGCATACGACAGCATCTTCATACTCTCTGACGCACCTCGTCTTTCTCCAGGACTGGAAGTGGACGCTCGGTTTGTACAAGCCCGCGTTGCTCAGTTGCACCTGATGACCCAACAATCAAATTGGAGCTATAGACCTGATATCGCGACATTGTTACTGTTGTTGTTGCTACTGCTGCTGCAGTCTGGAGGATCGCAGCGCCTTGGACACACTGGTTGACCCCTTTCTCCGTCTTGCCGATGATCTCGCAAATGATCCGATGGAAGTAGCGCACGTTGCAGTTCACGAACGGCAGCATGTTGATGATCGCTACGAAGCGACTCGCAGCGAGACACAACAGCTGAAACAGATTTATCTTCGAAAGTGCAACGCACACATTAAGCAAGGAATGTCAGTAGCGTCGGGAACTAGGAGAGTACTAGACGTGACGTACCTGGATGGTGTCTTTCGACAGGAGCATCGCATCAAAGTACAGCGGATGCCATCGCTGGCGGGTCGACGAGAGTACTTTGTTCACGAAGAAATCTTGTAGTGCCTTGGTCTCGTTGATCGGAATGGACGGCAGACTCATGGAACTGGACATCAGACACTCGGTCAAGTCAGCTCCAACTACACTAAACAGATACTGCTCCGATCGTTCTCAGATACGCACCCTTCGTAGTTGACGTAGATCTGGAATCTGAGTGTGTCGAGAAGCATCCCACACCAGTTCAGGCGTCCATCGTTTGGCTCTTGATCGAACCTCGGGATTGGTTGTAGACCCCCATCGTTGTGCTGCACGCTTACGTCGAAGTTGACCCGGCTTTTGGTAAAGTTCACGGAGCACCCGTAGTCAGCATTGCCTTCGTGCATGAGCTTTGCGAATGCTTGTGCGCGCTTCAAGCTCGTGCTTGCAAACAGAAAGTCGTCTGTGTACCGCATCAACTCTTCGTGATGGCACGAGCCTGGATCGCTTGGCACCGAGTAGACTCTCCCGAGTTGACGCCAGATCACTTTCTGCTCGAAGTGCGCATAGTACAGGTTGCAGAGCAGCGTTGAGAGCACAGACCCTTGCGGAATTCCTTGCATCTGGACGAACTCCTGTCCGTCAATCTGCACGACGTTTGTGAGAAGATGCTCTCTCAGCAACTGCAACACTTTGGACTTCGGAACGTAATCGTAGATCACGCCGTCAAGAAAGACTGCGTTTCGCTTCTTGGACTTCGCCACGAGCTCATCAAAACCCTGGAAGTCCCCCGATCCGAACGCCGGTCGCTCCATCTTGAAAATGAAGGAACCTCCAGATGTCCTGGATCTCCTTCGGTTGCTGTTTCGCCCCATACTCGCGAGATTGCTTCGTTGATACACCCAGTGTCTTCGGATCAGATACTCATCCTGAGTCACCATTTTCTTGAGTATACGATAGAGCCTGCGAGGGCGGATCGTGTCGAAACAACGCTCGATATCCACAGACACGCAGTACAGCGGAAGACGATTCGCGCCGTGAATGGTCGTCCCATGTCTCTTGCAGTTTGGACAGGATGCAATCTGCGTGAAGAAGGGCTTCAGTCGCTGATAAATCTCGTCCATGCTTCGCACCGACGACCCCATGAGTTTCTTCGCTTGACGATCTGCTTCAAACAGCAACACGCGGTGCACCGGCTCAAGGGCTCGATTCACTGAAGCTTGGCTGCGATCCACTGGCGACGAGAGATTCATGAGTGGACGGACGCCGCTTACTTTCGGCAGCAGCCGGAGTCGCGAGGTCGCAAGCTGGCGTGCAGTCGCGCTGGAATCTTTACTGAAAGGATGTAGAAGTCCGGCAGTTAAATCGTGCACCGCAATGTTGCTACCGAACAGCAGTGAGAGTAAGCAAATGCGAGGCGAGGTGCGGTCGCTGATCGAGAACTGTGGCAATGGAGTGACGCGCAAACGAACCTGATGGCGTCCCACACCTCGCGCTGGTAGTACACGATCTCGCTCGATGCTCCCTCTCGTTCCGTGATGTAGAACAGGTTCTGCAGGAAAGGAAATATCAAGTGCTTAAACAGCCACGCGATGACGTCTTGTAAGAGCTCTCGTCGCTTCAACAGCTCGTTCGGAGGACTGCATACATGCAGAAAGGCAATCAGAAGCAGCAGGAGATCGTTAACACCAGGACACCCAGATCCCTCGCAGCATTATCACCGCTACGAACCAGTTTGAGGGCTTCTTTCGAGTGTCCATCCAGTTCACGTTCTTCACTTGCATCTTGCTAGCGCACTGGTCGATTCCAAGTGTTGTCAGCCCACAACAGTGAATAACAACAGCGTACCAAGATCGTCGTATGCAAACTACGCACCTCTTTCACCGAGATGACATCGTATTTTTGAGAGTTCACGAACCGCTGCAGCAGCTCCTTGACGCACGCCCAGTTCTTGTTGCCAGCACCTTGCCCCCAAATCTCTTTCGGAACGATCCGAGCTACAAGCTTGCGCACGAGCCGCAACACCAGTCGCTTAGGCACTACGAATTCCGCTAGCTGCGAGATAGCGTCACGATGCTCGCTCAGATTTGTCACGTTGCTGCTGAGTTGGGAGTTCGCAACCACAGTCTTCCTTGGTCGTTTGGTAGACCTCGAGCCAGATTCCATGAACCTTGGGCTGCTTGGTGAATCGGAAGCCTGAGAGCGTAGCACAATCGCCTGTTCGCGCCGCTTGCGTTTCCTTTCACTACGTACCTCATCGCTGTCCTCCTGACTTAAGTACTCGCTCTCCAGCGCACGCGTCTCGATCTCACACACCAAGTCCTCCGCGTGCTTCGACACTCCCTTGCTCGGGGTCGTGTTTGCGATGTCCTTCAACTTGTGATTCTCGTGCATAAATCTGCGGAACTCTGGCGGAACTCGAAGCAAACTCTCTACGAGTCCCTCCAAATTCGCGTCTCGAAAACGTGCGATCAGCTCTTGAATGATCGGCACGAGGTTCACGAGTCGTTTGGGCAGGCGCTTCATCTTCTTGTCGCCCGCATGGAAGATCGATCGGATGATGCGACTCGCAGAACCACATGAAACACCAGCTTCGCTGCCTTTTGCAGCGACCACGAGGTCGTGCGAGCTTGCAAAGATCCCTTTCCTGCGAAAGTGTCGCGCGTAGAGCACCTGGTTGATCGAGATCGCACTGGCCTTCATCGAAATGTCTGATACGGCGTTCTTGGCGGTCTTATTGCTCCCCTGTGTGTCGCTTTCTCTCATGCTGGTGTTCTTGAGAAGCCCCGACATAGCGAACCGCAGACTTCTTCCAGCCACCTGCCTCACGCCACCATTATCTAATCAGCCAATGAACTCTCTGCTTGCCGAATTCTTCTTAGCAACCCGCACCTGGATGTACGAGCGCTTGGAGGCATCCACCTCGACGATGATAACATAGTGCAAAAGCAGGTGCAGCATCAGATCGTCGCCGATCGCTGCGTGAAGCTCCTGCCACGGCTCTTTCTTCAACAGCGCCACGAGCGTGTTGGGGAAATAGCACATGACCCCGTTGGACGACGACACGCGATGACCTGAAGATCCAGGCGCCGCTTCACGGTACCCGAGTGTGAGGACGTTCGTGTCTTCCGAGTTCGTACGCTTGCGAATCAGCAGCCTCTGCACGATAAGCAAAGCACACTGGTCGTCAGCGCAAGAGCATATCTCTTCAGTCGCCGATTCCCCGCACGTACCTCAATAGCGAGGTGGATGAGCTCCGTCTGCAGTTACGATCGCACGCGTCAACTACAACTATCAGCTTCCCAGCACCACCAGCTGAGACTATGAGGACTCTATCATGTGACGTACGTGAGTCATTGCAGTCGCGACCGTCCATTGGCCGCGCGGCAGCGCCTGCGCAGTGTACAGCGCCACGAATGCGCGGTCAATGAGAGAGGCGGCGCTCGCGCTCAGCTGACTCGCGAGGTTTCGCTGCAGCGCGGCAGTGGCTTCGCGCGTTGGATGCTGGTCGATAGTACTACAATCCATCAGATGCATGATTCATTACAAGAGGTTCGCTTGCGTGCACTAGTCGAGATCAATGAGTAGCTGTGTGGGCCAACTGCCGAACCTCTGGAGGAACGCGCGCAGCGAGCGGCCGTGCGGCAGCAGCGCGGCGGCGAGCGCATCGCTGCGACTCTGAGGCATTTGAGCTGTTCGTCAACTTGGTTAGGTTGTCAAGATGGCTTTAGTGGTCCACACATTGGTCTCTTTATGTCAAGCGTATGCGAAACACAAAAGCGTTCAAAAATGAGCGCATTGACCCCTCAAATTGCGTGGGAACATGATCGACAGCATCTCGAATACCATCGCATCCATGAGCCCCTGCTTGGCATGGCCTTACTCTTCACTCGCCGTCACCTAGAGGTCCTCGTCACGGAAGAACTTGTTGATCATCTCGAAGCACACGGCCGGCTGGTCCTTCGGCACCATGTGGCCCGCGTCGAACACGCGCACGAACGCGAGGTTCTCGAACGAGCGCACGCGGCCGGCCGCCGCGTTCTCCGCCGTCGCGAACACGCGGTTCGGCGCGGCATTGAACTGGTCCTTCCCGCTCCACTCGAGCGCGAGCGTCCACGCCTGGTTTCCCACCCAGTTGCACATGAGATCGGCGTCGCCCGCGTAGATGAGCACACGCACGCCGGCGTCGAGCGCGAGCCTCACGTCGGCCGCGAACGACACCATCTGGTCGTACACGAAGCCCGAGCCGACGTCGCCGTCACACTCGCGCCAGGGCTTCGAATGCGTCGTGTCCACGCCCAGCGCCGCGAGCACCTTGGGCGAGTTCAGGAACGCGTCCACGTGCTCAAAGTGGAAGCACTTCATCACGTTCTCTTCGGCGCACGGCTCGCGGATGTCGTACGGGTTGCGCTTCGCAAGGAAGTACGGGGACTCCAAGTGCTCCGAGCAAAAGTCCAGCGCCTCCAGGCACGCAGTCGTGTTCGACTGGCACGCCAGCGTCAGCTCGCGGCACACGGGCTGTGCTGCGCGCATCGCGGCGATCTGCGTCTCGTCCAGCAACGTGACGTTATAATCATTAAAGGCCATGTCGACGCTGTACTGGTACTGCACGACCGGGTCTGTGATGCCATTGCCGATCGCGATGCCCGCGAGGTTGATGTGAACCACATCAGCGCCGTTGCGGCGCACAGCATTCTGCTTGATGATGTAGCTCGCCGCCGCCGGCACGTAGTGCCCGCCGTAGCTCTCGCCCGTGACGTAAAAGTCGCGGCCGGCGAGCTCCGGGTGCTTCTTGAAGAACTCCTGTAGGAACCAGAAGATGTTCTCGCCCACGTTGTTCTCGCCCGAGTCGTAGTCCGTCTCCTCGCCGTACGAGTACCCGACGCCCGTGGGCTGGTCGAGCCAGATCACGTTCGCCTCGCGGTTCCACGAGTACGGGTTGAGCTTCGTCGACAGGTCCGGCTGCACGTGGCACGGACCGTTCTCTGTGAGCAGCGCCATCATGCTCGAGCAGCCCGGACCGCCCGTGAGCCAGAGCACGAGCGGGTCCTTCGACGGGTTGCTGCGCGACTCGACGAACCAATAGAAGTAGTGGTCGTCCTTCTTGTTCGGCAGCTTGATGTAGCCGGTCTCGTGGCCCGCGATACCGCAGAAGAACGGCTCATCATCCTGCTTGGCGTAGCTCACCGTCCCGGCCGGCACGCGCGGGCCGCCGCTCTCCCACGTCACGAGCGCGAGCGTGAGCAGCATCGCGAGCGTCGCGGCCGCGAGCAGCGCGCCGCGCGAGCGCAGGGGCGAGCGCTTGTGGCTTTCGCGCGCCACGGCGCGCGTCTGCCCGCCGCTGCCGTAGACGGGGATCAGCGGCGAGCGCTCCGACTTGCTGCCCGCGCGCATTGTACGCCGCTCTCGACTTGCCTGCCTGGGTTCTTCTTCGCGAATGAGGCCGCAAACAAAGTCTCCGATTCGAGATTACCGGTTTGTTCATTTGTTCGAACCGGTTTCTGCGATTTGCCTGACTTGGATAAAGTATCGATTCGGGATGATCAATCTCACTGAATAGCGAATGTCGAGGAGGTGAAGCGGAAGACAACGCTGCTGCCAGCGGGGACGGAGAGCACGTAATAGAGCTCGAGCATGAGCGCGAGCGCAAGCGCCTCTTCGCGCCAATTAGATGGGCTCATTGCGCAGGAAGCGCTGCATCAGCTCGAGCGCGACCGCCGGCTGGTCCCGGGCCGCGAAGTGCCCGGCGTCGAAGAGCCGCACGAACGCCAGCTGCGTGCCGAGCGCGCGCGCCACACCGGCTGTTCTGCTGGAGCCCACCACGAACTCGCGCTCGGGCGCATCGATGAACTGCTGCTGCCCTCGCCACTCGAGCTCAAGCATCCACGCGCGGCTGCCCTGCCAGTTGCACACGAGGTCCGCGTCGCCGGCGTACACGAGCACGCGCGCGCCGCCGCCGTTCAGCAGCGCGGCGATGCGGTCCTCGACGCCACGCATGACGTCGAATACGAAGCCGCCGCCCACCGCGGGGCTGCACTCCTCCCACACCTTGGGCGGCTGCTTGCGTACGTGCAACTGCGCGCGCACACGCGCCGAGTTGAGGAATGCAGTGACGGCACGCATGTCGTAGCAGTGCATAGCGTCGCTCTCGTTGCACGTGAGGCGGATATCAAACGGGTTCCGCTGCGACGCTGCGGCGATTGGCGCGAGGATCGTGCGCTGACAGAACTCGAGTGCCTCGAGGCACGCGAGCGCTTTGTCCTGGCAGTCTTCCGTCAGCCTCGTGCACCGTGGTACGGCAGCCTGTGCGGCCGCGAGCTCCGACGCGTTCAGTAGCTTCACGTTGTACGAGTTGTTGACCATATCGAGGGCGTGGCGGCTCTGCACGACGGGATTCACGAGCCCGTTGCCGATCGCGATGCCCTGTAGGTTGAGTCGCGCGCTCGCGTTCGTTGTCGTGTTCTTCGCGGCTTCGTTCTGCTGCCAAATGTAGTGTGCGGCTGCCGGAATGTAGTGGCCGGCGTAGCTCTCACCAGCCAGAAAGAGCGGTCGGCCGGCGAGCTCCGGGTGCTTGTCCATGAAGCCCTGCAGGAACCAGAAGATGCCTTGTTGCACATCGTCCTCGTTGTGGTCGAGATCCTCATTGAGTCCGTACGAGAAGCCGACGTTCGTGGGCTGGTCGAGCCAGATCACGTTCGCCTCGTTCGTCCACGAGTAGTTGTTGAACTTAGTCGAGAGGTCAGGAAGTACGGTGCACGGCCCGTTCTCCGCCAGCAGCGTTGCCAGACTCGAGCAGCCTGGTCCCCCCGCAAGCCAGCGCACGAGCGGGTCCGTCGTAGGGCTGCGACGCGACTCAAAGTACCAGTAGAAGTAGTGGTCGTCCTTCTTGTGGGGAAGCTTCACGTAGCCAGAGTCCTGTCTGGTGCGATCACACAGGAACTCATCGGCGCCCGTGGTCGTTGTCGCCGCTGGGGGCGAAGATGGAGGTGATATCGACGCATAAACGAGCAAGCTGGTGACCGCGAGCACGATGACGAGGGCGACGGTCGCGACGCGACGGCGCCTCTGTGGAGCGTTACCAACGGCGGCTTCCGGTCGCAGCGGCGAGCGCTCAGATGGCGCCATGACGAGCGAAGGAGATCTCTTCAACCTGCGATTTTCGCGTCAAGATCGCAAGTGGTTGTAAGTCGAAGGCAAGGATCCAATAAAGTAGATCTGTCCAGTGGTGAAAAGCTACTACAGTATACACAGCAAGGAATGAAACCCTGATAGCGAACAAGTTGATTCAACAACCTGCGTTCGTCTCGGGCTATTCAACACCTTCAGTGATCTGCATAGAGTCGGTTGGTACAGCGGCGACAAGCAGCTACATGGACCGTTTGGTGCATGGAGAGAGCCAAGGCCAAGGACAACGCACAGCATGCCAGGACATTGTTCAATCCAATCGTGATCCGCGTAAACCTTTGTTTTTTCACTATGAAGAAAGCTCTTGCTCTTCAGCTGTCAAAAGCTGGGGTGCCTGTGCCAGAAGTAGCAATAATTTCGTGAAGTAGCACGTTTTTGATTGACAAGCCTAGAAATCATGTGGCATCGGTGCACTCATTCTTGAACCTGCGTACGCGCACGCAAGCAAAAGCAGCAGCAGCTCGTCGTCGTCCTCCTACCACCTTTGCCACGATGGCCGCTAGCGAGCAGACCCCGCTCATGCATGAGAGCGAGCGCCCGCGCGGCACATGGCGAGCGTTCCTTGCCAAGTTCGCGCTCGGTGTGGCCGTGATCGCCGCCGCCGCGTGGCTGTTGCGCTCGCCCGTGGGCGGCACCAGTGGCTCGCCCGCCAAGAAGCGCGAGCCGTTCTTCTGCGGCATCGCAAAGAACGACGCCGGCTACATCCCGCTCGCGAACAAGGAGGGCACGTACTATTTCCACTGGTTCTTCGAGTCGCGTAGCAAGCCCGAGACGGACCCGCTCGTGCTCTGGCTCACGGGTGGCCCCGGCTCCTCGAGCCTCATCGCAATGCTCACGGAGAACGGGCCGTGCACCGTACTTCCTGACCTCTCGACTAAGTTCAACAACTACTCGTGGACGAACGAAGCGAACGTGATCTGGCTCGACCAACCCACGGGCGTCGGCTTCTCGTACGGCACGCCGGAGGACAAGGACTACAACGAGACAAACGTGGGCGAGAACGTGTTTTACTTCCTCAAGGGCTTTCTCGCCAAGTTCCCGGAGTTCGAGGGCCGTGACTTCTACATCACGGGTGAGAGCTACGGCGGCCACTATGTGCCGGGGGCGGCACACTACCTCTGGCAGCAGAGCAAGCTCAACAAGTCCGAGGACGAGACCCTTAAGCTCAACCTCAAGGGCCTTGCGATTGGCAACGGACTCACGAATCCGCTCATCCAGTACAAGTACAACGTCGAGATGGCCGACAACTCGTACAACATCACTCTCCTGAACGCGACGCAGATCGAGCAAATGAAGATCGACGCGGTGACGTGCACTGAGCTCACGCGCGAGTGCCAGCAGGCGCCAAAGAACGGCTCGATCTGCGCTGACGCGCAGATCTGCTGGGACGAGAAGCTCATCCAGCCATTCGCGTACGCGAACCGCAACAACTACGACATCCGCCAGCCGTGCGACCAAGCCGAGAAAGCCGGCAACTGCTACGACATGACGTACGTAGAGCAGTACTTGGACTCGCCCCAGGTGCGCCGCTACATCAACGTGGACATCGACCGCGTGACGACCTGGGTCGAGAGCAGCGCCGACGTGTACAAGACCTTCACGACGGACGGTGACTGGTCCATGGGTTTCCACACCTACGTCGCGGACATGCTCAACGACGGCCTGCGCGTGCTGATCTACGCCGGCGACGCCGACCTCATGTGCAACTGGCAGGGGAACCGCGCCTGGACGCTCGACCTGGAGTGGACGGGGAAGGCGGGGTTCAAC
>JAASFZ010000776.1:0-12206 GCA_023334075.1 Globisporangium nunn | reverse complement strand
TCACTGCGTGTAGCATAACATGGGGTCATTCGTATTGACAAAAGCTATCGTGTAAATTTCAGATTGCGGACGAGCTTATCCTGGCACTTGGACGCGGAGTGCGCGTGCGTATTGTCGCGGACGGCACCAACCAAGCAAGTCAACACTCCAAGATCCCTGAGCTTATCAGGCATGGAGCGCGCGTCCGCGTCTCCCCGACGAACGAAACGTGCCATATGAAATATGGCATAGTTAATGGAATAACGCGGTTCAACGGTACGTTCACTATTCAATTCAACGAATCGATTTTACGCTAATTGTACGTGTGGATACAGGGTCGTTCAACATGTCAGCAAGCGCCACGTTTTCAAACGCGGAGAATCTCAAGTTTCATCGGGACGACGAGCAACTCCAAGCGTTCAAGGACAACTTCAGTTACCTGTGGGACCGATACCAACCTGCGCGTCGTGCCCAGTAGGAACACGGCCAGTATGAAGGTAGTGTAGCGAAGTAGGAAGAGACCAATGCATAGTAGCACTTTGTATACTCTGCGTATTTCATGATTTCTCCAGACGAGTGCCTTTATACTAACATCATATCATTTTACAGACTCTTTTCCTATCACTCGTTCGTACTCATTCAGCTACGTCATCGCTCGCGCAGTGCTGTTATAGTTGACGGTTCATCGTCGAAAGAAGGTTGACGCTTGTGCAGCGAGCAGAGCCTCACGTGTTCCAAACTCTACTCACGGTCTCAAATGCATGGCACAATTAAAAGATCTATGAAACAGCACAAAAAGCATATTTTTCGCCATTATTGCGTCTTGTTTATGCAGCAGAAAGTAGGTTTTTGATAAAAATGAATCTCTTTTACTTCATGTTTACTTTGTGGTTCAGAAAGTTTATTTTTGCTCCCTATGCAACCTAATGTGTTTCTAACAAAGCTTGCAACATACCGTAAACAGAATTGAAACGGTAAAAACCATGCACAGACTTTACATAGTGATTTCAAGTGTAGAAACTGTGCATGGATTTTACGTCCATAAATGAAGTCGAAACTCTCTAACTCAATTTGATTTGCAGCCACAGATCAATCACTTTCCAAATGCACAAAAAAAGCACATTCTAGTCGAAAAAGTAAAATTGTGGCTACATTGATAAATATGCAAAGTTGAGCGGAAAATTACGAGGTTACGGCTGTTTTTGTAAATTTGGGCTGATCCGCAATAGCTTCTCCAATTTTATGCGAAAAATGTCGCTCGAATTGCAGATACGCTGTCCCAGTTGCAGCTGTGTGTAACCTGTGCTGAACTATTCTTGCAGCTTTGCTGAAATTTGGAATTCTCGCTGCTCGACGAACGTCAGCTAATGACGCTGACGGCGACGCGCGCGAGGTCGTGGCGGCGGCCGCTGCGGCCGCTGGCGCTGGCGGCGCTGGCGCTGCTGCTGCTCGCGCCGACGGCGCCGGCGACGCCCGCGGTGGACGCGGACGGCGTGGCGTTCGCGAGCGCCGACGCCTTGTGCGCCTTCCACTGCGCGCCGACGCATCTGGCGCAGCGACGCTTCGGAGCTGCGTCGCAGTGCGACGAGCGCGCATGCGGCGCGTGGAAGCGCCGGCGCCTGGCCGCCCCCGACAGCGCGAACGCGAGTGCTGACGCGAGCGACGTCCAGCGCGTCGACTTCCTCTCCTGCCGGACAGTGGCGCAGTCAGCGACGACGCTCGCTTTCGAGCTGCACCGCGAGCTCCCAAGCGTCTTCGCGGGCTTTCACGACGCGTTCTTCCGCGCGTTCGACGCCATGGTGACGAGCGCCAACGCGACGTACGACGCCTGCCAGTTGGAGTTCCTCCAGCAGAAGCTGCTGCCGACGGTGGGTGAGACGAGTGCCGACGTGCTCGCCGCCTCCTTCACCAACTCGGCGACGGCGCAGGCGCAGAGAAAGCCGATGCTCGTCAAGCTGCAGACAGCAGCGTCAGACCAGCGCGAGTGCGTGAAGGCTGTCAAGAGCATCTGGACGGACGTCGACGAGGCGGTGACGCCGTTCCTCAGTCGCCAGGACCAGTCCGCATCCAGCGCCACCATCATGCTCATGCACGTGACGCCCGCGATTGCTGAGCGCATCCACGATCTCGACTGCATCGAGAGCGTGCTCGAGCTCCCGGCGATCCTGAAGCTCATGCCGTTTGCTCGGAGCGCGAGCCAGCTGAGCATGCAGGCGACGACGGAAGCGCCTGCGCTGGAGATCCGCCTCGTGGAAGGGAGCGACCAGCAGAAGGTGTTTTCTCGCCTGCAGCTCGGTCTGAAGACCCTCCATGGCATCGAGAACGCCTTCGAACTACCTCTTAATGCTGAGAGTTACCCGCGCACGATCTACACCAAGGCGCTGGGGGAGCTGCAGACGTGGTCGCACGCGGTCGCTCTCGCCCTCACGGACGCGAACGTCGAGTGGGTCGACGTGAAAACCGAGATCACCCAGTTTTCGATCCGTGGGAGCGTGTACGGCAAAGCGATGGGTGTCCATCGGCGCTTGGATGACTATGCTGCGAGTCTCATCGGCGTCGATGGGGCGAGGGCCCAGGGGATCACAGGCAACGGCGTCATCGCGGGCATCACGGACTCGGGTCTGTACATTGACCACGATCAGTTCGACCAGCAGTCGCGCAGCATGTACGGAGCCGTGGACATGTCTGCGCGGAAGGTGGTCTACTATAACGCGTGGGCAAACAAGTACGACGAGTCGGCCGATGTGACATGCGGCCACGGCACGCACGTTGCGGGCATCATGGCGGGCAGCTCGTACAGCGGAGCCAGCAAGAACTTTGGCATTGCCGAGAGCGCGAAAATCGCCTTCATGGACATCGGCGCGCAGTCGGCGTCGTGTGCAGGCCAGTCCGGTTGCCCGGTGCAGCTCGCGACGCCAGCGGACGCCAGTGACTTGCTCAAGTCGCAGATCGACGTCGGTGCCAAGATCTTTTCGTTCTCGTGGGGAACGCCGGGTTCTGATTACAGTGCGCAAGCGCGCGATCTGGATGCGTTCGTCTACGCAAACCCGGAGATCCTGGTGATCGTCGCCGGCGGCAACAGTGGCGAAAAATCGGCGACAGGACAAGGCACGATCTCTTCGCCGTCTGGCGCGAAGAATGTCATTTCTGTCGGCGCGTCGCTGAGTGCTGCAGCGTCCTTCAGAGACTACCCATGTCCGGAAGTGTTCAACCAGTACTCTGTGGCGTCGTTCTCGTCGGCGGGTCCAACGTCAGACGGTCGAATGAAGCCGGACGTGGTCGCGCCGGGAATGATCATCACTTCCAGCAGGTCGGAAAAGCCGGGGTCTACTGTCAAGTCGTCCGAGACGTGCGATCTACAAGGCACCTCGCAGGCAACACCAGTGGTGGCAGGTCTGGCGGTGCTGCTGTACGAGTGGCTGCGGGATGGCTGGTGGAAGACCGGCCAGAAGGACTCGGCATACGCGATGGCAAAGATCCCTGCTGCGCTCCTCAAGGCTCTTATCATTCACAGCGGCGATCCGTTGCAGAGACGCCTGGCTCCGTTTGAATCCGGCGCGATTTCATGTGCTGGCATCGCGCGGAAAGCGTGGAGCGTGGCTTACCCGGACGTGTACCAAGGCTACGGAAAACCGAACATGACGAACATCGCCGACTTCGGAAGAGCAAACGGCGTCCCGACGCTGTACTTCCTTCCGAACTCGACGCAAGGTAGTGAGCCGAGTGTGGGGCACCAGAAGGAAGTGAAGATCTCGTTCACAGTGCCTCGCGGAGTCGATCTCCGCGCGACGCTTGTGTGGACAGACCCTCCTGGATCCATCCGCGCGGCAACGATGCTCCAGCATGACTTGGACTTGACGGTGCAGATCCGGAACGGCTCAGCGAAGTTCGCTCCGCTCACAGCGAGCAACGCGTCGTCTCGAGACGAGAAAAACAACGTCGAGATGGTGCAGGTATCCTACAACCAGCTGCTTCAAGCGGCAAAGAGCGACGCGAATAGTGGGAGCTTGATCGGCGCAAATGGAGAGATCATCGTCGAAGCTGTGATCTACGGTCGCAGTGTGCTGACTGCGAAGACGCAGGCGTTTGCGTTCGTGGCATCGTCCAGCAGTATCGGGACAACATCGGGAAGTGATGCGGACACAAACGCATCGACGAGTGCGGACGAGTCTTTTTGGACGCCGTGGACGATCGGCGCGATCGCAGTTGGCGCGATCGTAGTCTTGGTCCTTATTGCGCTCATCGTGAGCTGCCGTGCGCGAAGAAACCGCCGGTCGCCGACGTCTGGTGCTGCTGCGTACCCAGGAGGTAGTGCAGCTCCGGTTGTCGTCGCACACTCTACTGGCGGTGTCAACGCCCAGCAGCCGTACTACGCACACTCGACCCCTGCAGGTGGAATGCACCACGCGGCGGCTGGTCCTTCCGGCGGGTGTCCGTACTGCCCTTTCGTGAGTCCGGATCCGGTTGTGATGGTGAATCACGTGGAGAGCATTCACGGCGGCGGTGGTGCTGTAGCGATGATGGAAGGGAACTTCGGGATGCCGGTGCTGAGCGCGTCGCCGATGCCTGCGGGTGAGGTCCCACCGCACCAGCAGCAGGTGCCTCGGTACAGTGGCGCTCCGGCGCGCCACATTCCAGACGATGAGCGCTGTCCGTACTGCAGCTTTTCGTCCGGCGATCCTGTGATCTTGGTGAACCACGTGCAGCTCATCCATGGACAGTGAGTCCGGGAAGAGGTGAAAGAGAGCAAGCGAGAGGAAACAAGTCGAAGCGAATGTATACAACTTTTGTAGTTCAACAACTCTCCCTTCTTGCATGAGCTTGCATCACCTTCACTGAACAAACCGTCGTGCTTCACGATACATGCAACACACTCGAGAGTCATGCACAACCACACAGGTATATCCACCAACTCGTTCACACATGTGATTAGATGCTCAGAATCTCTTCGTCTTCCTGCTGCTGCCTGTACGCTTGAGCTTCTTCCTAGACTTGATCGGCCCTCTCCGCGCACTCTTCGCGACTGTCCGCGTCCATCGCTTCGTGATGTTGAGCATCACAAACCCGAGGAGCAGCATGATTGCAACCGTCCATAGGAACTCGGAGGAATATGCAGACCCACCCTCAGTTGTGAGTTGTGCAGGCGGCTTGTGCAACCGGCACTCTAGCGGCAGCGGGAGGTCAACGCCAGCCTCCTCGTCGGTCGCAAAGAGCGTCACGCCCTCCGTGAGGCGTCCCACAAACGCCTGCGGCGTGAACTCCTCCGCGATCCCTTCCTTGCGCGTCCAGACGTCCATGAGGAAGTCGCGCCATGTCGGTGCTCGCGCGCTTCCGCTCACCGACGTCTCGAAGACAGCGCGCTCTACCTTGAAGAGGAAGAGGAACACGGCCCCTGACGCGTCGAGTAAAGTGCTCCGGCCCCTTGCCTGGTGCAGTTGGAGGTGCGCGCGCTCGCCGTTTAGCGGGTCCAAGAATGTGTCGAGCACCGGCAGCGTGGCGTCGTCCAGTAGCTGTACATTCTCCACCACGACGAGCGAGCGCTTGGGACACGCAGCCAGCGTCTCTGCAAGCGCCTTCCGCAGCTGCGCCTTCACCTCGCCGCTCGTCGACGAGCCCACCGTGCGCGGCAGCAGCTGCGCCAGGTCGAGCACCTGCACACCACGCGTGCTGGTATCGGCAAAGAGGGCAGCCGCAAAGGCACCGGCCAGCGCGTCCAGTGCGTGTGACGAGTTGGAAAACGCGACGAGCGCGAGCGGTCGCTGCCGGTCAAACCTGCAGGCAGCGAAAGTCGTCAGGTGTTAGTACCACAGCGCGCGACTTGCGTACGTGAGACAGACATACTCGTTTGCAGCCATGCGCTCCTTCACGACTTCCAGCGCTGTGTGATGCAGCTGCGCGTTCAAGCACTTGTCTGGTGGTGATAGTGGTGGACACGAGAGAGAGAGAGAGAGATGCGTGAGGTCGTCGATCGTTCGGCCGATGCAGAAGGCAAGAGGAGGCGCACTGAGTTGATCGTCCAGGCGGTCGAGCAGGTCTTCCTGCGTCAGGTGGCTGCAGGACGTAGCGCTCGCAGCCGCCAGCGGCGGCGGCAGCAGCAGCAGCAGCAGCAGCGCCGCGAGCAGCAGGAGCTGAGGTCGCAGGGTTCGCGTCATCTTGAGCGATACGTTTCTAAGCCAAAATGCTGAGGAAAAAAATACGCCGGTGATTTTAGTGCGCCTTGGGGTAGAAAGTGAGCTACTGTCGAGTGAATAGGCTTCGTCATGCTGGATGGATCTCTCATTTACGTCCTCTTGCAGGATGCGCTCAGCCATGTTAAGGCCACACGACCGGCCCACTTCGCCTCGTCTTGCAGGAGAACTGGCTGACGAGATCAACTCTTCAGCGAATCGACGGTGGAAACGAACCGCGAACATTGTCAACCACGTCCGGTTGAGTGGAGCGCAGGTCGCCAGCTAAGTGCTGTAGAAGCGCATGCTGAAGCGCGTGACCATCTCCCGGGTATTGAGATATGTGAGCGCTCACTTATCGAGTGGTGCCACCCGGCGAGTATGTCTGCTCTGAACGGCAGAGGAGGTATTGACAACCGCTGAAACTGTGGTTGACGTTGACGAACAACTTCTATTTGCTAACTATCAAAACTTGGTGGACGGCGTGTGTTACCCGTGACGCGCCTTTCGCGCCAGCAACGCCGCCTCGTGCGCATACTCGATGATCTGCTTTTCGATGCCCGCAAACGGCTGCTCGTCGAACGTCGTGAGGTTGAAGTATGGGTACGCAGTCGGCTCGGCACCGTAGCACGACTGGAACTCCCGGAAAAGCGGCGCACTCGACTGAATGCCGATGCTGTACATCCGTTTCACGTCCTCGTATCTCATCTTCATCGGAGGCGCCGCCGTCGTTCCTGGCGAAACTGAGGCCTCGGGAGCGCCGATCTCGTCGACCTGTGAACCCATTCCTGCCTCAACGTAGTTCCAGTCAAACGTCTGCAAGTGAGTCCAGAACTCCTCGTCGAGCTGGTTCACACGGCCGTTGAGCTTCTTTGCGTTGCGGTGCAAAAAGAGCACTTGGCCGCTCGGGTCGTACTGCACCATTGTCATGCCACAGAACTTGCTCTCACGCACGGTACCCGCCGCGCCGGGCGGGTACGGTACCATGTAAAAGTCCGTCTTCGCCTTAAGCCACGCCAGGCGGAAGAGGTCCTTGTCGCCGTGCGCCAGGATGAGGCGGTCGAAGTGGTTCGGTCGGTGGAACGCGTAGAACTGGAGCACTTCCATGGCCACCGCGCTCTTCCGGCGGTTGATCAGGATCTGTCCGCTCTCCTGCTCGAACATGTCGACGAAGTCCATGTCCACAAGCTGCCATAGTAGGGAGAGCTCATGGATGTTGAAGATCGTCTTTTGCGGGTGCCAAAAGTCCGGCCAGAACATCGCGCTGCTGCGCGTGAACTCCGCTGTGGTGAACAAATACGTCGGGTCCCGCACTGGCACGTTGTCGGCGTCTAGGAAAAGCACGTTCTCGAAGTCCGAGTTGTAGATCGCGTGGATCTTGGTCGTGAATCCGGTGATGAGCGGATCCTTGATCGTCTTCACCTGCACGGGGCCGTACGTGTTCTGGATCTCGCGCAGAATGTCGGTCTTCTTCGGGTTGCGCGCCATCTCGGACTCGAGCATCCATAGCTCGATCGGAAGCACGCAGCCAAAGGACCGCAGCAGCCGGATCGTCGCGTACGCGCTCGTCATCAACTTCGGGTACACCACGATGACGATGCCGTTGCCGCTGCCCTTGGCGCCCTGGAGCGACGCGACAGGCTTCGCCCTCGCAGCTTCGAAGATCTCCTGGCTGCGGAGCCCGAAGTTCGCAAAGTCCGCCGCGTTCGTACATGAGAACGCCACGTGGTCGCGCACGCTCGAGCAGTTGAGCTGCATGACGCGAAAGTGCTCGTTCGTGTCGGGGTCCAGAAGCTCACAATAACCCGACACGCCGCCCATAACGAGCTGGTTGCACGCTTTGTCTTGCTCCGGCTCGCGCGTTTCGTACGGACCGCACCCGCTTGTCTGCTTCCACCCGAGGCAGCGGAGGTTCCCCCGAATGCGGCGCGGCTCGGCCTTAAGGATGTCCACCGCACGCTTCGCAAGGATGGACTCGTACTCGGTCGCCTCGGCCGCGTACATCTTCCTGGCCGAGTCGAGGATCACCTGCAGGCGCTGCACCTCGGCCTGCGCAGTATCGCGCAGGATCTGCAGACGCTGGAGTTCCTTCGCGTGGTCGTCCGTTGTCCACTCGGAGCGATGTTTAGTCGAGAACGGCGCGAGCGCCGCCGAGATGACGGCCGACACCAGCTCCTCTTGCGATGCTTTCGCCTTGAGCGCCGCAGCCGTCTGGTCCATCGGGTCCAGAGGTGCCACGGAGGGCAACGCATTCGCCACAGCGGCGAACACGCCCTGTGGCAGCGCGTCTTTGCCCGCCTGTTTCGCCACCCCCGCCGCACTCCATTGCGTCACCGGTGGAAGCGTTGGTGGCGGCGGCAGCGTCGGCAGCCCTGCCGCCGCGATCGCAGGCTTGAGCGACACGTCGCCTGCGTCACGTCGGGGTGCTGCAGTCGGCACTTCGGTCGCTGGTTCTGTGATAGGCGGCGTCGGCGGTTCTGTGAACGCGAGGAGGTGGCTGATCGCCGCAGCCTCCTGCGCGGGGAGCGCCGCCGCCGCTGGCGTTCGTGCTGCTGGTCTGTGGCCTGCTCGGAAGCCGGCACCGTCGCCCTTGCCGGGGGCACTGAAAAACGCCACGAGTGCCGCGCCGTAGAGCAGCAGCGCGAGCGCCAGCCACGCGCCGGCGCCGCGCGCCAGCAGCCAGCGGACGAGCGCGCGCAGCGCTGGCTCGCGCGCTACCGGCAGCCCGAACGCGTCGCCGCGTCGCATGTCCGAGAGCTCGCAGGGGGCAGGAGAGGGCTGGGGGCGCCGGTCGTCTTCGACGACGGAATGAATAAAACCTAATGTTCAGTTTTTCAGTTGACATCCTTGACAGGCCAAGGCCAAGAGGCGCGAAAGAATGGGGACAAGTAAGCGCGTCGCGTTATCGGCCGCCTACTTCGCGGTCTCATCGCCTGGCGAGCTCCCTGGCGGCGGCGGCGGCGTGTTCCGTCGGCTGGCGCCTCTCTGCCTTCTCCGCCTCCTCGGCGACCGCCAACTCGGCAGGCGCTGCCGCCAGCACGCTGTTGGGTTCGACTGCGGATGCGGATGCGCCCGGGACGTCAGATGGCGCCTGCGACTTTGCGCTGGACAGCGTAGCAGCAGTAGCAGCAGCACCAACTCTTGCACTCGACGCTCGAGGCGCCGACAGCGATACCGGGACGACCGCCGTTGCCCCAGTAACAGCGTCTTTGCCGGCGCCAACCACGTCACTTGGAGGACTCCGGTGCTCGCCAAGTGACAAGGGTGTCTTGTCGCCCGTTGACGTCAACTTCTCGTCTTCCGACTTGAAAGCTTCGCTTGGAGGCGACCTGCGCCCGTCCTCCGCTCTATTCGCCGCGAGATCTTGGTCTGAAACAGCAGGAACGGAGGGAGGGCTCCGGAGTTTAGCAGCCTCGGGCGTCTCGGCGCTCTTCACCTCCGGTGGCTCAGCGGCTTCCGCCTTTTCCACCGCTTCCACTTCATCAAGCACCGGCGCAAACGAGTCGTCTTCCGCCACCTCCGACTCACTCTTGTGCTCTTTCGCGTGCTCTTTCGCTCTCTCCAGCTCTGCAGGCGCCGCCGCAGCAGGCGTCGGCGGTGCCGTTCCTGCCACAGTCACCACTCGCTCGGCAGACTTCGACGGCGAAACGCTCTCTTCTGCCGCCCGCTGAGTCGCAGTCGCCTCACCCACCGCGAGCGTCGCTGTCTCTGCCGCTGTGGGCGTAGTGTCCTCTTCTGCGCCATCATCGTCTCGCTCATCCGTCGTCGG
Source organism: Globisporangium nunn (assembly GCA_023334075.1). Classification (NCBI taxonomy): domain Eukaryota; phylum Oomycota; class Peronosporomycetes; order Pythiales; family Pythiaceae; genus Globisporangium; species Globisporangium nunn. The sequence goes on along the minus strand of JAASFZ010000776.1, from coordinate 2,291 downwards.
TGCAGGCGCCACGCGCAGCAGCGGACGCGTGGCCGCCACAGCTGCTGTCACGGCCGAACGCACCGGACGCCAGGGCGAGAAGAGCCGCTGGCGCGCCGCGTCTGAGCGAATGGCGGCCCCGAGGCGCACGATGTCCTCCGCGAAGCAGAGCGCGGCGAGGTACACGAGCAGGCACGCGGCGCATAGCGTGCGCAGTTGCGTCGTACTCATGCGCTGCTGCTTGATCGGCATCGCGAGCGCGAGCTTCCGCGCGTGGTGCCCTTTACTACCGCTGCTGGCGCCAACAATCTCCGAAAGCGCGTCGACGCGCGACGGCAGCACATCCACGGTGGGGACACCATTGCCGGCGCCGCCGGCGGCGCTACCTCCTCGCGGCTTGCGATGCAGCGCCATCATGATCCTTCAGGATCTGCGACAGTAAAGGAATTCGGTAAAAACTGGACGATGATGCGTACAAATTCGGCTATTTAAAAAAGACAGAAGGTGTAGCGGCTAGGTCGTGAATGACAAAACGTGTTCATAGAGGTTAGGTTGGACAAATATTCCTCGAAACAAGTCCTTTCAGTATGTGTACACGTACAGAAGCAAGGCACAGTGCCACCAACACGGCTTTGACCCGCTCCATAGTAGAGTCCAGGACACTTACACATCAGCTGGAGGTTGACCGAGTAACACACAATATAACAACATTCCCGAAAGTTGAATCAACTTAATCCAGCGTCAAGCGACAACTGGGACCTTCTTTTGCAATTAAAAAGCACAGGACCATCGACAACTTAACACCTCAAAATGACATCGCACCATCATAGCCAACGCCTGGCCGACCATCGGTAGCTTAATGGTAAGTGCCACCATACAAAAAGCAGCGGGCCGAGCACTATCATCATGCGCAGCAGACCCGGATTACGGAAAGTCAACTCTTGACTTCGGAGGATACGCTTTACTCCTATGTCGTCATGCGCGCACAATGACTTGGCTTGAGTTTGTCAGGCTTTTTCTTGCCACCGAGAATGCTATGATCTCCGAGGAGTTCATAAACGATGAATTACAGACCGTCTGTCTTTTTATACATTACTTAGTATGTGCCAGTCTTGGTGTCCGGGTTCTCGAGAGTCAAATGGGTCAAGTGTTTGTGAGGGTTAAGAGATCTCAGGTGCTGAACGTTTAGGATATCACACCTTTTTAACGTCAAGGAGTTCGAGTGTTCAGCATGTATCAGGGTGTCTACTATATAAAACCGCTGGACTGCTACAAGGCGTAACAGGATTGCGCATATATCTACAAGAAAGCGCAAGGTATTTGCTGTGTGCTCATTTGTTACGATTCTCCTACATAGAATATGACAATAAGGGAAACACTAAAGATGGTAGATACGCATTTCGTAAGCATATCCTATCGGCTGCAAGAGAAAACGTCTCCTGCCAATCGAATAGAGCCATATTACTTGGTAAATTTGCGTTGAAACTCTTTCTGTTGCAGTTACAGGTGTTATTTGTCAGACATTGCTCAGCAATTCTGTATTCTAGCTCCCATGACTACGAAAAAGCTAGTAACACTTGGCGCTTTCAATTGTTGGCTTGAACTGCACAACAGACAACCAATAAGATTGTTGAGTTCTAGAGAACCAATTATACGGTACGCATCTTAAATTTAGTACTACAAACAAAATTCCAAAGGCACACACTGACGCATAAAGGCGCACTGAACTCACATGTATCTTTCTTTGCCTCCAAGCAAGCGTGTTTAATTGTCTACTTCACGCTTTTGTCTTCATAGACAGGATATGTAAAATATGCATTCGCGCGTTCCGCGCATTGTGTTGCGTATCTCAGGCAAGCTCGGTTACACACCTGGTAACGCTGCCTACGTGCACGCGTGGGGACGTTTTCCCTGCCTGCTTTTGTTGTGCCTTCTGTCCGGTTTTTTGTGTGGTGGTGGATACTAACCGTGCTGGGCCGCACTGACTTGTGTGGGTCAGCACATCCAAACGGCCTGTGAACACTACTGAGCACGAACAACAGGCGGTGAACAAGTCGACGAGCGTCACTGTAACCGGCCCTTAACTGTCCCGTTACATGGGAGTGGTTGTATGGAACACACCACTCGAATGTGCATTGTGGTTGACTCGCAACCAAAGGGATTACGGCACAAACAAGTCCCACATGCACGGGTGATGTCATTGTATGACATCACCAAGGGTCTCTGTACTCATCAGTGCAGAATGTTCTTCACTTGTACTAATCAGTACAGAGTGTTGGCATTTATGTACTAATCAAGTACGGAATGATGGT
>JAASFZ010000775.1:0-12207 GCA_023334075.1 Globisporangium nunn | reverse complement strand
CAGTGACTCAACGAGCCATCCCTGTGTGTGAGGTCTCCTCACACGCACACGTGTTCAATCCAGTATGAACCTGCTGCGTGCTCTCTTGCACAGCCGTCCACTACAGTGAGGCGAGATCCGGTAGGATAGTAGCACAGCACCGACTTTCATAATTAGCCTGCTTGGAGGTGGTCGCGTGTATAGATCTCCCGGGAGGACATCGCCACAAAATGATCATCCGCGCGGTGAGCGACGACGAGGACGACGGCGGCAGCCCGCACCCGCTGGCGCCGTCGCGCACTGCTGGCCCCGTGCACGCGGCGCAGCTCGCGTGGCTTGTGGGCTCGCTCGCGCTCGTGACGCTGCTGCTCGCGGACCTCGCGGCCGTCATGAGCCACTTCCAGCGCGGCCAGACTCCGGGCGCCGCCGCCGCCACGCAAATGCCGGCCCGCGACGCGTTCGCGCTGGTGCCGGCGCTCATGGACGCCTGGCTCTCTGCCAACAGCAGCAGTGTGGTCGGCGTGCTGTTCACCGCCCCTGCAACGGCGCTCAACAACCTGGTTGGCTACATCGGCGTCGCGGCGTGGATCTACTCTCGTGAGGCGAACGCGCGTCCGGGCCCTCGAGCTAGGTCGTTGTGGCTGGTACTTGCCGGCGTGGCGTGCTTTGGGCACGTGGTGTCCTGCGCGTACCTCTTGGCAGCGCTCTACGAGAGCAACGGCGACCGGCGCAGGTTTTTCCTCGGCACAGCAGCGCGCACCGGGCGGACGTACCCGCGAGTGTAACAGTGGTAACGCAGCGTTTGCTCGTTGGTTTGGTGGTTTGTTTCGTCAGAAGAACTGGTCCATGATGTCTTTGATCGAGTTGACCTGCTGCACCTCGGCCTTCTTCCACTGCTTGTAGTTCTGGTGGGCTTGGTCGAGGATCGTCTTGAACTCGGCGCGGAAGACGACCTCGGCGACGACCTCGAAGAACGGCAGGATGATGAACTCAAAGAACCCGACCTGGTTCTTTGCACTGTTCTCGTTGTTGCGGTTCATGAACGGCGAGATGTCCATCCCAAGCGCCTGTTCGTCGTCGCCCTGCAGGAAGAACTCCTCGATGATCAGGTCGGACCATTTGGCGTGCAGCTTGGGGGTCTTGGACGAGTGCCCAATGTCGGCGCACTTGATCACGATCTTCATGAGCATCATCGGCGAATGCACGACGTCAGCTGTGGACTCTTGCGAGATGAGCACGGTTTTGAGACTGCCGACAAGCTGTAGGTGCACACTCAGGTCGGTCGAGAGCACCATCTCGATGATCGCCTTGCGCACCTCCGAGTTCTGCGAGGACCCCATGCCGGCAAAGATGTTGAAGAGCGGGTCTTTTGCCAAGAAGAAGGCCTCCGCGAGGTGCATGCGCTCGAGCACAGACGAGTCGCTGTACTCGATCGTGAGGTCGCTCCCGCTCTTGACCATGAAGTTGTTAGTCTTGCCCGGATGCCGGAAATCGTGCACCGCTGCGGCGATGATGGCCGCGAACACCTCCTGGTAGTTGAGCAGGTCCTGGATGTACCCGTTGTCCATGACGGAGATGAGGTATTCAACTGAGCTCACCACATCGGCAGCGTGGCAGTTGTTGTGCTGATATAGCAGGAGCAGTATTCAACGTGAAGATCAATGAAAACCCCACTGAAGCTTCGTCCGGTATAAACCAGCCAAGTCGAATACTTACATATGGGTTGCGGTGGTAGCCGATGTCGAGAAAGTAGAGGAAGTTGGCGAGGATATTCTTGTTGACCGAACAAAGCTCAAAGAGGTTGTGTTGTTCAAACGCGATGTACGTGATGAACGTGATCGGTTTGTCCCCCGTGAGCTCGGCGACGCTGCTCGATCAAAGCAACAAGAGCAGAGTTGACTCGTGTAAGGACGCCAGTGTATATGGCTGGGAGTGCATGGATCAAGCTGACAAGAACATACGCAAAAACGTCGACACTCCACCCATCTCGCTCCATCATCTCGCCGATTTCGTTCAGGATGCCGTCGGAGGGGGCAGATACCTCGGGATGCAGACGGACTTCCACGTACCGTTCTCCATTCGGTCCGACCGGAGCCGTATGCGATCCGTCAGGGTTTCCTGATGGGTTTGTGAACACCGCGGATGCTCGGCGATTGCGCGTGTACGACTTGTTCGCGAGAACCGTGGCAGCCCAGTTTCGCGTGTCTCCGTCAAGATCGAGATTCTCTCGATTCTGGCGCAGTTGTTCGTGGATGTCGGGAGCGAAAAGGTTCTGGCCTTTCTTCGATAGCAGCATTACGATCCCATCGAGGTTCTCCATGAGCTCAGGAGGGAGCGACGCGGCTTGGCGCAGGTTCTTCAAGTCCATGATGACCTTCGCCATGGGCGAATCGAAGTCCAGCGCACCAGCGCCCGAGCGCGTGCGGTCGTCCAGCATTTTCTTGAGCGACTTGTTCTCGTTGATGATGATCTCCTTCTGCAAATGCGAGGCGCGCGCGCGCTCTTCAACCGTTCGCGCGTGCAGAAAGTTGAGGCGCAAGAAGCGATCGGTCTGCCGGACGCGGAACACCATCACAATGGACGTGCCGATGATGCAGAAGACGAGGAAGAACTTGTTCAGGATGAACGACACGTCTGTGGTTTGCGGGTACAGGAGCGCCACGATGACGCAGAAGCTCCAGCACGTGTTGAACGCCGTCAAGATGTAGTGAAACGGGTCGAGCTTGAACACAGGCGCGATCACCAGAATGAGCACTGGCCGCAGCAGCGAAATGTTCAAGTGCGCGATCGGCAGCACGACTGAGCGCGTGCATACGCGCAGGCCAGTTTCAAGCAGCAACGCAGTAGCAGCATCAATATCAACAGGACTCACTCTCGCTCTCGCTCGCTCTCGACGGACACGACTTACCATTGTCCAGGTACTCCACAATGAGCGCCCTCGCTGTGCCCTCGGCGTCCTCGAAGCTCCACCACTTCACCTCTCCGTCTAATGTAAACACCTGCGCGGACGCCAGCGCGGCGCTCATGGCCGACGCGTCCGTGCCGTTCACCTTCCCCGCTGCTGCTGCACTCGTCGCAAACGTGTCGAGCAGCTGCTCCATGTCGTGCAGCAACATGGCGCGATAGTCCTTGAAGACCGTGAGCGCGCCGCTCGCCATGATCGCGACCGCGAAGCAGTGCACGATGAGGCAGAGCAGCGTCTGCTCGTGGCCGCGGAAGCGCTCGGCGCGCGTGCAGCCGACGAGCAGCGGCACGGGCACGAAGACGACGGTGGAGATGAGCAACTCGAGGCGGGCGACCGCGCGCGCCTCGGCGCTGCTGTCGGACACGAGCGCGAGCGCGTGCTGCGCCGAGAGCACGAGCCAGAGCAGCCAGGACGCGGCGCTGGCGTAGCACGCCGGGCGCAGGTTGGTCTCGCAGTGGTAGGCGCGGAAGTCGAGCTCGACGAGCGCGTTGCGGCAGAACGTGTTGGTGAGGAAGTGGAAGCCGTACTTCTCCTCCATCGCGCGCGTCACGCGCACGGACTCGTGGCGGTCGGCGGCCGAGCGCGGGAAGATGAGCGACGAGAGCGGCACGTCGTGCGAGGACTTGCGGGTGAACGACGGCGGCGCGGGCGCCGCCACGGCCGCGCGCGACGCCACGCGCTGCGTCGCGATCATCGTCTGGAGCTGTCGGAATGGACGCCGGCTGCGGAAGCGGCGCCGGGGCAGGTTGAACCTCCGCAAGCGCATGGCCGGCCTCGGCGGCCGAACCTGCCGACGCGCTTGTTTCGTGTGGCTGCGTCGTGTGGCGGAAAGGGGGCACGCAAGAAGAAAAGGGAAAAAAAAGAAGGCGCCGCTGCTCCGGAGCGAGCAAGTCGAGCGCGTGTGCTGCGCGTGAGGTACCTGCGTGCGTGCGTGCGTGCGAGGGAGGGAGCGAGCCTGCGAGGGAGCGAAGGAGCGAGAGCGAGAGCGCCGGACGGGAACCGGACGAAGCGCCAGCCATGGACGCCGCCGAGTGCAAGACGCTCTGGATGGGCGACATCCAGCCGCAATGGGACGAGGCGTTCATCAGCTCGCTCTTCGCGGCCACCGGTGCGTGCCACTGACCTAGATATGCGACCGCGGTAGATGGGCCAGTGACACTCAATGCCCGACGCACCGGAACAGGCGAGCAGCCCGTCGTGAAGCTCATCCGCGACAAAGTGACGGGGTACCCAGCGGGCTACGGCTTCCTCGAGTTCTCGACGGCGAGCGGCGCGCAGCTGGTGCTCGACACGTACAACGGGCAGCTAGTGCGTACGTGCTGCGCGATCCACTACGATGCACTACGCCTGCAAAACTGCTCTTCTTAACGCACGCACTTTCGAACTGGCGCACGCGTACAGCGAACACGGTGCACCGCTTCCGCATGAACTGGGGCGCGGGCGGCCGGCGCATCGAGACGGGCGAGGACCATTCGGTGTTCGTGGGAGACCTGGCGCCGGACGTCTCGGACGAGATGCTCTCGAGCACGTTCAGCGCGCGCTTCGCGAGCGTGCGCAGCGCCAAGGTGGTCATCGACCCGCTCACGCGCATGTCCAAGGGCTTCGGCTTCGTGCGCTTCGGCCTCAAGGAGGAGGCCGAGCAGGCGCTGCAGACCATGAACGGCGTCTACTGTTCGTCGCGCCCCATGCGCGTGAGCGTTGCGACGGACAGGAACGCCAAGCCGCGAGGTGCGCTCGGCATGGGCATGTACGGCATGGGGATGGGGATGGGCGGCATGGGGAACACGGAGGAGGAGGGCGCCAACACGACCGTGTTCGTGGGCGGTCTGGAGGCGAGCTCGACGGAGGAGGAGCTCCGCGCGCGCTTCAGCACGATCGGCGACGTACGTGCTGCTGAGGAGAGAACCAGTCTCGCAACCTTGGATTCTGATAACACTTGCTGGATACATGCTGCATGCAGATCGTGTCCGTGAAGGTGCCGCCCGGCCGCGGCTGCGGGTTCGTGCAGTACACGACGAAGGAGGCGGCCGAGGTTGCGATCAACCAGCTCAACGGCGCGGTGATCGGCGGCGTGAAGATCCGCTGCGCGTGGGGCCGGTCCGCTGCGGTTCGCGCGGCCGCCGCCGCCGCCGTCTCCACCGGCGGCTACTACCAACAGTACCCCAACTACCAGCAGTCCGGCTACCAGGTAGGCAGTAGTAGAATGCTGTTGTTTGTTTCTGAAGATGCTGACGATCAACGTGCAGAACTACTACGGATACGGCGGCGGCTACTACCCACAGTACCAGCAGGGCTACGCGGGTGGCTACGCGGGCTATGGCGGTTACGATCAGCAGGCAGCTCCGCATCATCAGCCCTACCACCACCACCAGCAGCATTCACACGCGCACGGCCACCGCGGCCATCATGGCCACCACGGCCACCAGGAGCCGCGTGACTTCACGCGCCCCGAAGACGTTGACGCGATGAACCGCCGCTACGCGTCCCAGCGCGCCTACCAAGTGCGTCTTCTTTGTGATCTGCGTGGTTTACAGTCGATGCAGGCAAGAACTTAAAGCTTGTGTGTGTGCTTGTGTGTGTGTGCAGCATATGCCTCCTGCCACGAACGGATCGTACACGCCGATGGCGTCCGACGCAGCGAAAGGAACTGCGATGGCCGGGTCGATGTAAGCGGAGCGAAAGAGGCAAGCACAGCTGCTTCGGCTCAACTGACGGTAAATGTCCGAAGACCGTCTGTAAAATCGCGAGCGACGAGTGCGCGAGAGGAAGCGTCCAAGTGCGAGTAGGAAGGGGGAGGCGCGCGCGGCGAAGTCGCTCCGGGTGATGGCGGCGATAATTATTGGTTTTGTGGCGACGAGAGCAAGGAGGAAGGATGCAGGCAAAGAAAGGCAAGGCAGAGAGGGAGGAGGAAGGCGAAGAGATAACCAAGGGAAGCAAGAAGTGCGTGACCGAGAAAAGCGGCGCGAGGGCGACAAGAGCGAGGAAGGACGACAGACAACACAGAGAAGTTGCGCCTGCACTCTTGATTTGCGTACGAAGGAGACTGCCAGCTTCGTATGTGTGTGCATGTGAATGTTATGTGCGGCCATGCTTGACGACGGGAAGTGAAGAAGCATGGCATACCTAGCAGACGTATGTGTTTGTAGCATACGGGATCTCTATGACGAAGGCAGGAAACAGGTCGATCTAGGAGCAGCTTAGTCGAATGCGCTCGCTGCGGCTCGGCTCGTGGCGGCGGCGCGGGGCACCGACATTCTGCTTTCGGACGTCGAGTACGTGTTCCAAGAGCAGAAGAGGTCCTCATTCCACTCGCGAGCGCTCGGGTCCTCGACCTGGATTGTCTGCGTGTGGATGCCAAGATTGAGGAAGAAGACCTGCGTGGCCTTGAGCGCGAGCGCGCGGTCCCCGTTCGCGACCACGTGGACGCTGGCGGCGAACTTGCCCTCCGTGAGCGCCCACACGCGTAGGTCGTGGCAGTCGTACACGGCCTCAAGCGCGCGCAGCTGCTGCTCGAGGATCTGCAGGTTCATGCTCGGCGGCGCCGCCTCCATGAGAATCATGACGCTGCGCGTGAGGATGCCGTACGTCGTGCCGAGCACGAGCAGCGAGAAGAGGATCGTCGTGATCGGGTCCGCAATCTGCCACTGCGGGTTGTACCAGATGAGCGCGCCCGCGAGGCAGACACCGAGGCTCTGGATGAAGTCGCCCAGCGCGTGGATGTACGCCGCGCGCACGTTGAGGTTCTCAAAGGATGCCGAGTGCGGCGGCTGGTGGCCGTCCACAGCCGCACCCTCCGAGCAGTTGTCGATGTCGATGAGCGCCACCGCCGACATGGGCGTCTTGATAAACGAGTCGTCGTGCACGCCTGGGCTCTGCTGCACGTCATCGACGACGATCACCTTGGCGTCGTCCTTGCCGCCTCCGTGCGCATGCCCATGGCCGTGGCCGTGCGCATGGCTGTGACTGTGGCCGTGACCGCCACCAATGCCGTGGCTATGGCCGTGTCCCAAGATCTTCATGAGCAGCATATTGACACCGAGTCCGAAGGTCGAGACGAGAAACATGACCTTGCCGTTCACGGTCTGCTCAGCGTCGGGCTGCGCCTGCGTCACCATGCGGTCCACGGCCGCGTAGAGCAGCCCAAACGTGAGCATCCAGATGATGAGCACGCTGATGAGCGCACCGATGACCTCCGCGCGCTGGTAGCCGAAGGGCATCGTGGCACTCGCCGGGAAGGACCCGACGTAGAGCGCGAAAAGCGATACGAGGAAGCTCGCAACGTCCGAGAGCAGGTGTGCCGCGTCCGTCATGATCGCGAGGCTGTCGGCGTAGTACCCGCCGATGAACTGCACGCACATGAAGAACGCCGAGCACATGCACGCCTGCTTGAGCTTCTTGACCGCGAGGCTGTCGAGTCCGCGCTCGTCCTCGTCCTCGCCGTGCTCATGCTCGTGATCGTGGCCGTGGCCGTGGCCATGGCCATTGCCGTGATCGTGGTCGTGATCGTGGCTATGACTATGGTCGTGGCTGTGCGCGTCGCCGCTCTCCAGGTGCAGGTGGCGGCTGTGGTCTGCCTTGTACGCCGCCGCGTCGAGGTGGTGGTCGAGGCGCGAGTCGAGCTTGAGCGCCAGTCGCGGCAGCGCGCTCTTCTTAACCGCTGCTGGTGCGCTGTGACTGTGAGTGTGGTGGTCGTGACTGTGACCGTGGTCGTGACTATGGTCGTGGCTGTACGTGCCGAGCTCTCCTCGTGGAGTGTCGCCTTCCATTTCGAGCTGCGAGCTCTTGGAGACGGCGCCTGCGGGCGTCTCCACCTCCTCAAGCGCCACTTTCTCCCGACGCTGCGCCACCATCCGCACGCGTCCGCTGGTCGGTCAGAGCCTGAAGAGCCTGCGCGGTGTTGAGCTGCTCCTTGGCGGGCGAGTGCACACAAGTGCTTAAGCGACCAAGAGCACCCGGAAGGAGGCAAATGACTGACTGACTGACTGACTGACTGAAGGGACTTGGGGAAATGACCCCTCCATGCCATCTGCGACGCGTGTTGACTTGAAGAAAGTATGGCATCTGTCGTGCATTTGTAGCAGAGGGCGGGATCAGATGAGCTCTTCTGAGGAGGGTGATTGAGCTGTTTACAAAGGGTATCACAGAAAACGAAAAACATATGAGCCTGCACGCGCTGACGATCGCTCGCAGAATGCCGCGATATGGAATCATAGAGGCTGTTCGTTTTCGAAGACAGACTCAGATTTAGTCGCGTTGTTTCGAAGCACGTCAAAGCCAGGCTGCAAGAACAATTCCATAAGCAGGTGTGATTTTGTATCTATACACTGGACTCAATTTTGGCAGGGTAGTGCATAGAAAGTGCGTACAATCTACCTGTAAACGAGATAGTTATCTCAATATTACAAACGACAAATGGCAGGAGTTTGCTGGTCGGGGACTCCTTCGAAGTCAAGGTGGCGCTTCCAGCAAGTGTGTGCAGTGACGCTGTGCTCACACCGAGACAGCTTTTGTACTCGGACCTGCTCAGCGCATGCAGTGGAAGCAAGTCGCCAACGAAACAAGGGCTCGTCCACTTTGACGCGAGCGAGTGCTTTACGATGCTCGTGTTCAAGACCGAGCCGAGACCTCTCGGAAGCGGGAGCAACGGGCGCGGACAGTCTTGTTCGGTGCCAGCACCCGACAGCTGCGCGAGGTCATTCGAGCGGCGGGATCGCTCGGGAGAGTGCAATAGAGCAGAGAACAGCGCGAGCGACGCACAAGGCGAGGCAGGAAGCAGAAGCTGGCAGCTCTCGCTCCAGCATGACCTCACTGCAAATGACGTGCCGTCGAGAGCGAGCGAATACTACCACTTCATGACGAACTACAAGGTGTACATTCGAAGCACACAGCGCGCTCCGTCGGGGAACACACCAAGCTACAGGTGGTCATCTGACGTCGAGCAGTGCGACTACGACATCGGTGAACGACAGCTGACAGCAGCGGCCAACGTGCAAGGTATCCAGGAGCACCGCTCGCGAGCCACTGCAGACAGAAGACGCAGCAGTTCCCAGATCGAGTCCGCACCTCGACATGCGGCGCTGTCGAGCAGTGAAGGCGAGAAGCAAAGCGCCGACTCGTCCGAGAACGCGGATGCAGGCGCCGGTGACACTCCGAAGCACACATCCGCCACATCTTCGAGCGTCGGTCGTCGGCTCCGACACATCCGAGAGGTGGAGAGTTGGCTCGCGAAGCGGTCGCCGACGAGACCCAGAGCGCAGCGCGACTTCGGGGTCGCCGAGCGGTTCCGAGCGAAAGGCGGCTTTGACCGAAGCAGCACTGGCAAGACTGGCGACGCGCACCATTCGTCATGGGGAGCTTCGGCATTCGAGGCCGCGTCGGCGAGTGCACGTAGCGGCGATGTCGGCGCCACCGCTACTCCGCGCAAGCTTGCGGCTTCTACAACACAGTCTGGAGTCCAACCGACTCGGCCCAAGAGCGCGTTCGGCCCAACGCGCCACGCGACGTTCTCTACTCGCAAGGTGTTCACTGTCGTGCCTGGTGGCACGGAGAGCAACAACAACGAGAGCAAAGGCAATGGACTAGCTCGCAGATTGCACGCCAATCAAGTCGCTCCCTCCAACATAGCCTCGCGAGCTGGAACTGGAGCTAGAGCTGGAGCTGCCGTGAGATCGCCACCAGCTTGTGCTTGCATGCCAGCACGAGCAGCTTCGGCGAGCGCTGCCAACAGAACCAAACATACCCTCAAGCACCAGCTGAAGCAACGAGAGCGAGAGATACGCGACGAACACGTGGGAAGCACGAAGCAGCCACTTGTAGCGTTTGGATCGTCGGCATCATCTCGCTTCGCCAAGGAGAATGAGTCGGTGGCGCCCGAAGCCGCGACCCCGCTGCACCCGGAGACGAGCATACCGCTAGTGTACACGATGTCGCCTCGGTTTTCAATGGGGAGTGGCGAGCACTACTCGATGGTGATCGCGAAGAGACTCGCTCGCGCGCGAGGGCCGACTCCAGGTCCAGGAACCTACGATCGCTGTGGAGGGTGAGAGCGACTTGCAGGAGCAAGCTGAGCGGAGGTTGTTGCATCGTCGGGTGCGCGAGCAATGCAGCATCTACATGGAGTGCGCGAAGGAGGCTCACTACTACTCGGCGATGGCGCCTTGTCCGGTTTGATGGAGCTCCTAGACGCGGTAGTTGGGCGGACATTGCAGCGGATCCGACGCGCCGTCTCGAACCTCGTCGTGCTGCAGCTCGTCGATCATCGAGTTGCTGTTTCTTCTAGCTGTTGTCGTGACCGACTCGATGGAAGACGAGTCTTGTGGCGGTGCAGCATGCAGCTGCGCGTAGTTGGTGCTCGTTGTCGAGGCTGTCAGGTGGAGGGAGACTTGCGCAGCGAGCAGCGACAGCAGCACGGAGACGGACGCGCATTGGAACGCTGCGCCATATCGCCACGACATCGCCAGCGGCGCTACATGCTCGCTTGGACTCCAAGTGAAAGTGGAGCTGGAAGCCCACGTGGAGGTGTCGATCATGTACGCGCTGTAGAACCACCACTCGGCGGTGAAGAGCACGCCGAGCGATGCAGTCGCGTAGCTGCCGACTGCCGAGAGCAACTGGAGTTTTGTGGTTCTCGTCCCTACTGCTGTTGTTGTTGCTGTTGTTGTTGCTGCTGCTGCTGCCCGCAGTGCACTGACGATCGAGAGCAGTGTGGCGAGCGCGCTGACGACCACCCAGAGCGCCATCGTGTACGCGCACGTGTCCAGCAGAGCGAGACAGACCGCGGTCTCTGCTCCCTGCACAACCCAGGATCCATCTCGCGGGATCCGACACCATCTTGCGAGCGCCGTGTTGACGGCGCGCTGCAGAGCGATCGCATTCCGAGTCGCAGGTGTGTCGTCTTCGAGCTCGTCTTGACGAGTCAGGATGCTGCTGGTCGTGGTGCTGCTGTTGTTTGTGGCGGTGCGGTCGTTGTAGCGCATGCTGGTGTTGGTACTGGCACTAGCAGAGGACGATCGCAGCTGTGTGTTGCCGTCGACATGGCTCAGCAAATGCGCGTACTCGTGGCACGATTGGTCTTCTGCTGCCACTTGCCTGCCGACGATGCAGTAGCACGCCGGCGCGAACGTCACTCTTGCGACGGAAGTGCCAGGAGCGCCAGCATCAGGCGCGACACCAGCTGCAGTGTGCTGATCCATTGCGGCCGCGCTGCTTCGAGCGGATCTCCCGATGACGTTTTCAGCCTTGCTGTCGATGGTTCTGGTGTGGACGGCTTCGACAGGAGCACGGGTGATCTCGATCACATCCCAGGACGACTGGTCCTGCGAGGCGAAAGCCACGAGCAGCAGCGCGAGCACATGCAGGAGACAGCGCGCGACGAGCACGCTCTGCGGCATGGCGCTGCCGCCGTCGAGACCAATCGAGTCGGATCGGTACTTCGAGCAGCTCGAAGTCGAGTGTTGCGACCGAGCGCCAGATGCAAGCGACCGATGACTTGGGCGCTTCCTGTATGCTCGCTCGCTCGCTCACGCGCGCACCAGTGAACGTACGCACTCTCGCTCGGACGTCCTCGCCGCTTGTCCTCGTACAGCATCTGCGACGGCTCCCTCCCACCCTCCCACCCTCCTTCGTCCTCGTCCTCGTCCTCGTCCTCGTCCTCGTCCTCGTCCTCGTCCTCGTCCTCGTCCTCGTCCTCCACCTGATGTTCCATGTCAACTCGTCTTGATGAAAGGAAGGAAGCGAATGAGCACTTGACACACTGACAGGCAAGGTGGTGCGAGTGACGCGCATGTGCAGTCTGACGGATTGCCAACTAACTTGCAACACGTCTCGCCGTCACGGTCAGCAGCAGCAGTAGCACCCGCACTTGACGGCCAGCATTGCTTGGGCAGATGGCGAAGACGACGCAGGGAGGCGAAGGCGAAGCGATGCGACAAAGAGCAAAGACAGGAGAGGGATGCCGCTGCGATGCACTCGCTGCTCTCTTCGGCCACAAGAACGTCATGGAAGGCATCAAGGAAGCACGCGGCAAGCGCAGATTAAGGCCATTGACATCCGCGCGCTCATTCCTTCTGCGTCGACGACCAGTCAGTACTTCTCCGCCATGATGTTCACGACGAGCGCCGTCCAGCCCGAGAACGGGTGGCAGCGCTGGCCCCGGCCGTAGCTCGTCTCCGAGTACACGTCGCCGCTGTACTGCTCCCAGAGGTACCCCGTGCGCTCGTACTCGCGGAAGATCGTCTGGATTACGTTCGAGCGCAGCGCCTGGT
>JAASFZ010000774.1:0-12210 GCA_023334075.1 Globisporangium nunn | reverse complement strand
TACTGGAAGTCACTTTTATCGGACAACCGGACGTGTCAGAGGCGCGCGCTTGTAATTTCAGCGTCTCTGGACCTGATGCAAGAGACTTTAGGCGTAGCCTGATGGTCTCCGCAGTCGAGATTTTCGTGGCGCTTTGTCACAACCGCCCCTTGTCGACTGGGGGTTGCAGTAGTGTTTGACTCTGGTAGTGTGACCACCCGTTGACAACGCAGTCTGGTTTTCCACGATGGATCTCTTTCCTCGACAGCGTATTCACGGTCTTCCGCCCCGCTTCGTCCCGCTCACTTCGTTTCTTACTCTCCCCCGCAAAGGTATGGCGACACCAACCTCCAGCAGCGCGCCTTCTGGCACGCCTGCTCCTGTGTCGTCGTCCCCTGCGCCGCTGCTCACCTCTCCTGCCGCTGCTCCGTCTTCGTCATCTGCTCCAGGCACGCCAACAATTCCAGCTACGTTGAGAACGCCTTCAGCTTCAGGAAGTTCGACTGCCTTGACACCATCTACGATTCCGGATACGTTGACACCGGATGCGGTCCTGCGGCACGTGCTTCCGGCAATCCATCGTGCCGACATCATGTTACTGGACCCGCACGGCGCGGCTCCGGTGGTGACGGCACTCTTGCCCAGCGAGATGGCCGAAGTGTTCAGCATTGGAGCTCGACTTGCTGATCGATATGGTCCAGAGCGTCTCGGCGAGCGCGTGGACTACTCGATCGCTGTCGCAGCCGGACTCCTCAACACCACCACTCAGCGTCTTCGCGAGGATCAGCGTCGAACAGCTACACCAGCAGGTCCGACCACGCCTGTGCCGGTTCCGGCTACATCATCACCAGTCTCCGTCGACGTGCGTCTAAAGGCAATGCAGGAGTTGCACGAGAAGAAGCTGAAAGATGCTGAGGATCGGGCGGCACGGGCGCTTGCCAGGGCGACTGAAGTAGAAGATCGCATGAAGATCCTGAGCGAAAGCCGCACGAAGCTGCTGACTACGCACAAGGATATGGTTCAGCGAGCTAAGAAACAGGCACAGGAGCTTGAAAGCGCGAAGAAATTGGCTGGCAGTCGGGAGAAGGATCTGGATCGCGCGCGAGAGGACCTCCGGAAACAGCAACTGGAAGTTACGCGAGCTCGGGATACGCTACGGATGAGCGCGAGTGCATTTGTCGACTTCGTGCAGCGGAACGCGCACGTGGCCGATCCGGATACGCAGCTGGACCAGCTCGTCCTCCGATTCATCTCGCACGTCGACTTGCCTCCTTCTCAACGGCCGACAATTTCTGTTCGAGCGAATTCAGCATCTAGACCCAGTGCTGGAGCGCCTTCGGTTTCTTCAGGATCGTTCGGGGCGGGTCCAGCTACGCCAGGTTCGACTGGGAAGGCATCCGGTAAGCGTCCAGCTACATCAACTCCATCTCCGAAGGCAAAGCGTGGCCGCAAAACCACTCCTTCGGGTAGTGCTGTATCTGGATCTCGTGACCAGATCGACGAACCGACTGCAGACGAGCTCGGTGTCGTGCTTTCAGATCCGCCGCTCGACAGTGTTCCTCTCCCGTCCGGCTTCAGTAAGATTGACGACGTCCCCAGGGACGTGTACGAGCTCCTCCGGCGCGGTATCCCATTTGACACCGCCACCGACTTGATCGACCGATCATGTTCGCTGAACCAGATACTCACTCCGGATCAGCTTCAGGGTCTGGCAGCGCACTATCTGGAGACGGACCCGATCACAATGCCGTTCACTTGGTGTCGGTACATTCCGGCTCCGATCTTGGATCGTGCACGCGCACAAGTTCGACAGGATCGGGACGCCAGCTCCGACTCCGACTACGAACCGATATCCGGATCAGCGTCCCGCCCCCTGACCTTCGAGGAGTCCTCCGAATCCGACGAAGCTGGAGACGAGGAAGAAGAGGAAGAAGGAAGCAGCGGTGGCGTATCCGGTAACGGCGGTAGCGTATCCGGTGCTGCAGCAAGTCCAGCTGCGCGCACTTGGGGCGAGAACGACCCGCACCAGACCGTCGGGTGGCCATCTCGCGTCGTCAAGCACACCGAGGGGTTCAAGGTCGGGATGTGGTTGGACCGGACGGCTTACGCGAATGTGACCGCATCGTCTCCTTGGGATGCCATGTGGTCGAACCGGGAACAGCGTCTCCGGATCTTCCGGCGTTCGGCGTTGCCGAGCGGGTGTCAGGATTTCTTGTCCGCCGTGGTCGACTTCATGAACCGGAACCGTCAGGCGATCTGGGAACACCAGCACTGGGTGATTCTTCCCCGGTTCGAGCGCATGGACGGCACCCCGGTTCGTGAGAAGGAGGCGCTCGCAGCGATCGAAGCTGGGGACACCAGTATCCGGGCGTGTCTGGAGTATGCAGCTCGGAAAAATCGCGCCAACATGATGCGGAACGCATTCAAGCGTTTAATGGTCAAGGCCCGGAAGCTCTTCGGGGACAAGAGTCCCATGTGCGAAGATATCTGGTTCGAGCCTGGACTCTGGGGCCGTCCGTTGCGCGTGTGTTCGTGGGTTCCGGACGAAGGAACTCCATACGAGGTCCAACTACGTGATCTGGATCGAGCGGAACCGATTCGGGTGAAGTGGGTCGGTTCGGATCTATCGCCCCTTTCGGATACGCTCACTGGAAATCACAAGCTGCTCACCGAGGCGGAGATGGACGCGGAGCCGCATGGCAACCGGATCGTCCCGTAGTCCGGCTCGAAGCTTCGGATTTGCCGCGAACGTAGCCGGATCCGGTGTTCGGGTCGACGGCCTTGCATATTCGGACGTGCCGTGCGCGAAGTAGACCTTCGTCGTAGTGGTAGTCTTGTCAAAGGTGGTTCAGCTCGTTGCTGCCCTTCATATGTATGTTCAGTTCAATACAGTTCGGTCTTCGGACACGTTGGAGCGCTTTGTTCGACCTGGTTGTTGCTTGGTCCGAATCTGGATACGTCCCGGAGGCTGATCTAGAGCTGTTCGGGGTCATCGTCCCCGGACTGCATCGCTCGGAAGCGAGCTCGAGCTCGTGCGCTCCGGTCGAAGTCGTATATCAACTGGCCGCACCTCATTCGGTCGAGGTGTTCCCACGTAGGATCCGGATACCCGACCCACTTGACCAGATACTGCTTCACTCGACCACTTGTGCGCGTAGCTCGAGTCCAACGCACGTCCAGGATCGCTTCGACCTCGTACTCACCGGCATTTTCATCTGCAGTCCAGCTATCTTCCGGTAACAGCGCAGCGTCGAACTCATCTTGTTCTGATACACCTTCCGGAGCATCGGTCGGTCGTACCGGGTGCAAAGCTCGCGGCTTCAAACGGCTGATGTGCACCCAAGGGTGTATCCGGTAGTCAGTGCCTTCGGTCTTCAACCGAACACGGAAATCATCAGACTTCTCGACGATCCGGAACGGACCGTGCCAAAGGTGCGCGAGTTTCCGCGTCAATCCGGGTTGCACTCGAGCCAGGTACAGCCAAACAGCATCGCCGACCTCGTAGCCGGATCGCGATCGGTCTGACAACGCTCGCCATTGCTCGTTCTGGACTTCAGCACGTCGCTGTTTTGCAGCAGACTGCAGGTTACGAGCCCAAGCCTGAGCATATTCATGCTGGCGCTGTATCCGGATTCTCCACTTGTATGCATCTAGTTGTTCTCCGGATCCGGGGTTCCGGCTCAGCATCGCGTTCACCGTAGTCCGGGCATCCCATCCGTGAACCAGATAGAACGGGGTGTCCTTCCGGATCGCATCGTACGATGTGTTGATCGCGAACATGAGACGCTCGGCGAGAATATCCCAATCTCCCTGAGCCGGATCCTCCGTATACGCTCTGATGGTCTTGACAATGGTCTGAACTGATCGCTCTTGTTGCCCGTTTGCTTGTGGTCGATACGCCAAAGTCGCTCGCTGTTTGCACCCGATCATGTCTCTGAACAGAGAGAAGACCTCGCTCATAAATCTCGGATCGCGATCGTGCCGGATGATCGTGCTGGCACCAAAATGCCGGAACACAACTTCCTCGTAGGCTTCGGCTACGTCCTGCGCTGTCGTGGATTGCATCGGTTTGCACATGCAGTATCCGGAGAACATATCCTGGAAAAGCAGTAGGGCGGTGTTGCCCTGACTAGTCACCGGCAATGGCATGACGAAGTCCATGGACACTACATGAAATGGATATCCGGGCAAAAGGTTGCCGGGCGACGGTCCGGATACGCGTGGTGGACCTCTGCTGGTTGTGCAGTCGATGCATTCCCGGACATGGCGTTCGACATCTGCGTAGATTCCGATCCAGTGGAAGTTCTTCCGGATACGCTCGTACGTCCTGGTGACACCTTGGTGACCACCTTGAGCTTCTTCGTGACAGTGATGTAGAATTTCCTCGCGCAAACTCCTCGGTACGACCAGACACGGCTCATCCAGTTCGGGTCTCGGCCGGTTTCTGGATCCGGGGGGAAGGTACACCAGCGCGTCATCAGCGTCCAGAGCGTAGCGGTCGATGATCTTGCCGATGTTCCATGCATCACGCTTGCTCAGAGCGGTCAAGTCGTTCTTCAAGAATAGCCGGATTTTTTGCAGCTCAGGATCAGCTTCTTGGTTCGCTCGGATCCGGCGCCAGCGTTCCCGGATCGTATCCGGAATTCCTACACCATCAGCACCACCTGAATGTGCTTCCTGACTATCCGGATACGCTCGTTCTCGCAGTTGTCCTCGGGTCGTCACTGGGAACGCGATCGCCGAGGCGTTTTCCAGCTTCGGCGTCGAATCCCGGGAAACGATCTGCTCGTGTATCCGGTTCAGCTTCTCGACTTGTCGGATCTCTTCTAGATCAACGAGCCGAATGGATGTACCCTCTCGCAGCACTCTGCCTGTCAGGTAGTCAGCAGCTGAGTTGAACTCGCGCTTGACATGAACGAGCTGGATTTTGAAGAATTTCTTCGCTCGTTCGCCGTATTCAGATAATAACAGCTGCAAATGCGGCTGGTTGCAGCCGATCAGCTCCTGAGCTTGCTGGATCACGATCCGAGAATCTCCGACAACGACCAGCTCTTTGATCTCGAGTCTGGATGCCAGATCCAGACCTCGGAGAAGTCCTTGGTATTCGGCTTCGTTGACTGTCACATCCCGGAGGTGATCGCCCTGTCCGGATACGATTTTCCATTCGGGGACCTTCCACACAATGTATCCTGCGCTTCCTTCTCGCGACTTGAGCTTCGTAGCACCATCAAAACTCAGCAAGTATCCGGAGTAGTCGGCTGACAGCATCTCCAAGCTGATCGGGGGTGCTTTGACTCGGGTCCCTTTCCGGGGTATCAGCTCCGACAACACTTCGTCGATCCGGTTCCGGGGCGTGATCCCGGCAGCCAAAATGGCGGCTAGACCATCTTCGTCATGCTCGATCTTGATCACTTCGAGTTCCCACGGTGACAGCATCGTGGCCCATTGTAGACATCGCCCTTGGAGAGTTCGCGATCTCATCAGCCACTGGAGCGTCGAATACCGGGTGTAAATCCGGATACGCTTTCCGGCTACCAGCGTGTAGAACGAATGCAAGACTCGCAGCAACGCCAGGATCTCCTTCTCAGCGGCGTGATAGCGCAATTCACCATCATGAAGGGTCCGACCTGTGAACCGAACCGGATTGATTCGCCCATTGGCTTCCTGTCCGAGAACTGCACTGATGGCCCACGGGTTTGCGTACAGGATGACCGAATATGGCTCCGTCCGTACCGGATGCTTCAGTAATGGCGCTTGTACGAGCTTTTCCTTCAACAGCCCGAATGCTCGCTTGGCACGATCCAGATCCACTCCTCGACGTATCTGATCGTCGGTCAGCTCGTATAGCACCGACGCGATTACCGAATAATGCTCGATGAACTTGTTGTAGTAGTTCAGACTTCCGAGGAAAGACTGAACGCCCTTGAGCGTTGCCGGAAACTCCAGATCCTTCAACCCCTTCAGCAACTTCGGCTTCGCCACGATTCCCTCTCGAGTCACCACGTGGGACAGGTAGTCGATTGATTTAGTTCCGAATACGCTTTTTGGAAGGCTCACGGAGATTCTCCAGTAACGTAGCCGGAACAAGAGCTTGTTCAGCGTCTCGCAGAGTTCGTCCCAGCTCGATGCACCGTACGCAATGTCATCAATGTACGAGCTTCGACGTAGTACGGGATCCATCGTGCTGGTGGCTGGACGTCCGGATACGAACACGGTCTCGGACACTTTCGGTACACCATTCGTCGGTACTTTCGTAGCCGGACTTTGCGTATCCGGAAGCAGCTCCAAAAACTCTAGCACTTCTGATTCTACACCCGCTTCTTGTTCGGGCGACAAACGCTTGAACCCCCACAGACAGTTGTCCACAATGCGTTGGTAGATCAGGGGAGCATTTTTCAACCCGAACGGCATCCGGACCCACTGAAAGTGGCCGAGCGGACAGATGAAGGCGGAAATAGCTTTCGCTCGGTCTGTCATCGTGACTGCCCAGAAGCCGCTGGCCATATCCAGACTCAGGAACCACATAGTCGCTTCGAAGTTGTCCAAAAGCTCATCGATCAGGGGTAGTGGGTAGTTCATCAACTTCAGGAGCTCATTCACCCTCCGGTAGTCGATGCATAGTCGGATCGTGACACCGTCCTTCTTCATCACGATCACGATCGGCGATGCCCATTCCGACTCCGAGTACTCAATGATCCGGACTTCCAGAAGACGCTTGAGCAACTCATACACCTGGGGCAGCAAGTGTCCCGGGATACGTCGGGATCTCTGGGCGATCGGCTTCGCGTCACCAACATCCAAATCGCAGACTACGCCCCTGGCCGGTGGCGGCAGAGCGTTTCCGTGGCCGAGAAAAATTGAAGCATGACGATCCAGGATGGATCGGAGACGTTGTTTTTCTTCGTTCGATGGTTCTTCGTCGTCTCCGATCACGGCCTCGTCCAAATCCACCTTCAGGTCCAGGTCCTTTAGTTCAGGAAGGATTGCGAGCTGATCCTTCAGCTTTTCCAGAGATATCTGGTCGCTGCCTTCGTGGTAGAAGACCGTGCCTTCGCTTTCTTCACTCTGTCCCAGGGCTACTGTGACTTTGTACGTGAACGCCAGCTCCTCGACCGGTTCTCGCTGGTGGTGAGCCTCGTTCTCCTCGTCCTGAGTGGGTTCTTCGAATCTGGAACCGTCTGCAGTTGGAATATCCGGGGCAACACCTCGTGTCGCTCGGAGCGAACGGGCTCGCTTCCAGCGTCTCCTTTTCTTGACGTAGCCGGAACTGCTGGAGTCACTTCCGGTTCCGGTATCCGAAACGTAGCTGGAGCTGCTTTCTGAAAGCTGGTCTCCGGACTCAGAGCTACGAGCGTTACTGGACGAGCTGGCGGCACTTGCACAATCACTCGCGTCAGAAGAGGAACTCAGTTCGTCTAACGCAGCTCCCGTCGTGACCAGATCTCGGGATCGCGTAGCTGGATCTCCGGGTCGAGTAGCTGGGTCTCCGGATCGCGTGGCTGGATAGCTGGATTGCGTCTCCGGACTTTTCAGCTTTTCGAAGTACCCGGGCGGTCTCTTGAGGATACCGGTCGGCGTTAGATACGTTGGCCGCTCCACCATGGGAGGAGAATTCCGTTCGAGCAGCAGATCCTGATAGATTTGTCGTCGCCGGAACTCCCGGGACGGGGTGTTCTCAAAGATTAGCACCTGCCACTCCCTGTATCTGGACGACTCGACCCGGACCATCTCACCTCTGGATGGAAGCTCGCCGTTGCGAACCCAGGATCCGACTACCGTGTGCGGTTGCAGATTGATGGGTTTTCCAGTAACGTTGACGACTTTCACTGCGACTGGTACTCCACGTTTGTCCTTGACGACTGATGTCAGCCACTTCGATCCTCTCGCAAGCCACAGCGAGCAGCTCCGGATTTGTTCGGCAGTCGCATATGCTGGAACCACTTCGTGCCGGCCTGGCTGAATGGACAAGAAGTCCCGGCTACTGATCAGGAGCTCCGGGATTACCGGAGTCGACTCGTATCCGGACAACGGGATTGCCTCCTCTTCGGGTAGCTGGAGGCTGTGCTGTCTGACGCATAGTCGGACTCCAGCTGCTGTCATAAAGTTCATCCCAAGAAGGCAATCAATGCCACTCCCGATGTTGCCGATCCAGATATCCATGAAGTAGACGACCTTCATGCCAAGCGTGATTTTGACTGTTGCCTTGTGTTCAACTTGTGTCTGAACACCTCCGATGCCACTGATGCGTAGCTGGTTTCCTTCCACCATCTTCAGCTTCAACCTACGCGCAAGGTCAATGCTGAGAATGCTGGTGGTCGATCCAGAGTCCAGTAAGATCGTCGCACGGTGATCACAGATGGCGCCCCGGACCGTAGCAACGGAATGTTGTTGGGTCTGGTGTTTCGGATCTGTCCACCAACCGCGACGCTCTCCTGGGCGTAGCTGGAACTCCAAATCTCGATCCGGATCGAAATCCACTTGCGTGGCATGCAGCATGCAAACGTGTCCGGATCTTCGCGGGTTCTTAGGCAAACACTCATTATCTGGCTTATCTTCGGTCGCTGTGGGTCGGCCCACGAACGCGTACGCATACAAAACTTCTGTCGATCGCTCGGCGCGTACCGGATTTGACGTATCCGGCGAGCTTAGAAGTTTAAATGCATAGCATCCAGCTGCTTCTGGATGCTGGCTGGCAAATCGACTCTGTCTCCTTCTTCTCGGCGCCATCGATCCAGATCTTCCAGCACTTTCCTCAATCCACACTGCCCGCGCTCGTGTACGCTCCCGCATCCGGGGCATTTCTTCCAGCACACCTCTGCAGGATGTCCGGTTGCTCCACATTCTTGACACGTGATCTGAGACCAACAGTCCTCCGTTGCGTGGCCGGACCGACCACACTTTCCGCACTTCACCTTGTTCTTCATCGGGATATCTTCGCGGCGGGGAGTGTTCGGTCGGGCTACGTCCAGGGTGTTCCGGGGCGGCTCTCTGCGTATCCGGATATCTTGACGACCACTTGGCGTTGGAGTGAGGCGATAGACTTCGGCTGCGTCCGGATCGCTCTCACCACGTCCGGATCCCCATGGCTCGGGGTCTTCTTCGTCCATATCCGGGTGTTCAGCGAATCGGACATGCCGATTTTCGTCGTATCCGAAGTGCTGCTCGTCTCGATCTTCCGGATCTTCGTCGTCCTCCATTGTCAGATATGTTCGAGCGCTGGTTCGGGGTCGGACATATCTGGATTCCTCTCGAGCTCTGGACCCTGCCGAGTTGTCTCGAAGTGCATACCCATGTTCGCGCAAGTTCCTGAGCGTCTCTTCCAGCTCCATGATCGATCCAAACAGTCTTCCCATCAGGCTCCGACGAACATCATCGTCTTGGAGAGTCCGGATGAATCTGGTAACGTGTCCACGTAGGCCTTCTGATGTCTGGAGTGGGACGCTCGCTTTGCGAGCTGCGACGTTCAGGCGCCAGAAGTAGTTCAGTGGCGTCTCGGTCTTCGACTGACGCATGGCGTAGTACCGCTCGTACGGCGTTCCCCATGGCGTACAGAATTCGGATACGAACGCGTTCTCCAGATACTGCCAGTTCCGGCGAGTCGACCGAGCGAGCTGGAGGAGCCAGGATTCGGCTGCACCACGCAGATAGATCTCGAGGTGGTTGCACTTTTCGGCTTCCGACCAATTTCCGTAGCTACACAGGTACCGGTACTGCTTCAACCATCGCTGTGCGTCCGAGGCGGACCCCTGACCGTCGAACGGCGGGAGTGCCTGTTGCGGTATGAATACACGCTGGACCGGCTGTGAAGTCAGAGCGCCGAGCGAGACTGGGATCGTCGGTCCGCCGGCTGTCAGGGGGGTCGGATAGGATCCGAACTGGCCCGGATGATATCCGGCTACGTTCGGGGAATCTCTAGTCGACGTTCGTCCCAGACCTTGTCCGGGTATGCTTCTTTCAACGTCTTCAGTAGTCGGGCGAGCCGGACTATCTCGACGTACTGCACCTTCCGGCTCTTGGTTCTCCCGTCCGGCTACACCTGTTTGAGCTGTCATGACAACTGCTGCTGGAGTTGAAGTTCGACTGATTCGCGATGCTGGACTGTCCAGTACTGCTCCATCCAGACTCAGTTCGTGCAGAGACTCATGTCCGGACGGTGCCAGGACACTGGATATCGTGAGCTGAACTGGACTGCGGAGTGACATCAAGACGTCGAAGTACTCAATCTCGACATCCGGAACTACCGACATCTGAGCTGCTACCCACGCATCGTGTTCGAGCTTGAGGCTCTCACGAATCTGGACAGCTCCCCGGAGTATCTCGACTTCGGGATACGCCTGCAGCTTCGCGTCGTCGTACCAAGTTGAAACAAGGTTGACGATCGAGTACCCGGATACTTCAAGCAGTCCCTGGATCACTGCGCAACGTTCATGCGGTGGTAGTCGTTCGAGTGGTATCTGGAACAGCCTTGGGTGAATCTGGTGCGTGAAGTAGATGCGCTTGGCTCGGAACTGAGACAACCAAGATTCCGGATTCGACAACGCTTTCATCGTGTCCCGAGCATGGGTCAGAAAGACTCTTGTGCTCTCAGCGCCCCAGACCTTGATAGATGGAGTCTCTGTCGGGAACAT
Source organism: Globisporangium nunn (assembly GCA_023334075.1). Classification (NCBI taxonomy): domain Eukaryota; phylum Oomycota; class Peronosporomycetes; order Pythiales; family Pythiaceae; genus Globisporangium; species Globisporangium nunn. The sequence goes on along the minus strand of JAASFZ010000774.1, from coordinate 1,603 downwards.
TCGAACTGTGCCGGTACTTCCGTACTTCTGCAACAGCTTTTTCATCCAGTCCATCGTCTGGTCGCGTAGTCGATCTTCTTCCGACACAGCAGCTGCGGCAGATGACGTATCTGGTTGTCGGACAGGTCTTGGTGCCGGACGCGGCGCTGCAGGTGCGCGCGTATCCGGATTTGGTTGCACTATCGGACGAACTTCCGTAGCTGGAGCCTGAACTGGATCAACAGGCGTAGCTGGGCGTTCGAGCTGCTCTCTGACGCGTTGAACCTCAGCTTGACGTTGAGCATGGGCGAAACCTTGAGCATAGACATGAGCGAGGACCTCCTGGGAGATGCCGGGGGGCAGCTGATACTGTCCATCTGTTGGACTCGGCAGGCTCGGCCATTGCTGCGTCGATGGAAATTGGGCGTAGCTGGTATCCGGATATGATTGAGCAGACTGCTGTATATGGTTCATCGGTTGATACTGCTGCTGAATCATTTGGATACCGGAAGGCGAGGCCATGGAGCTGATTTGCGCGGAAGCTTGATCCGAACTTGGAGTTGGTGGGTGATGCAGCGTTCTTCTTTGTGCTTCATCGTTTGCTGCGACGCTGTTCACGCTCACCATACTCATGTCCATCTCCGCCGGATGCTGAGTCGTGCGACGACTGGTTCCAGATCCTCGCCCCTGACCTCGGCCACGACCCGCACGACCTCGTCCTCGACCACGAGCACTGGATACTGGATTCGATTCTGCTCGGGTGATTGCGGTGCGCATGGTCACGTCCGCGTCTGCAGGCGTATCCGGAGCACTGTTGTAACTCTCGTCGCCGGAACTTCCGCTGACGGCAGCCGTTCGCATCGACATATCCGGACCGATCAATGCCGAGATCGAGATATCCGAATCCTCCTGGGGGCCGTGCATGGCGAAGATGCTCTGCGACGACTCGGAAGCGAATCCGGAGACTCCGGATGCTCGAGATTCTCGGCCTGACGCAGAAGTGAGGCTTGACTCATGCGGATTTGGAGCTCGTGATGGTGCGCTCGACTCTGGGTACAGCGACACGGATGACTGGAAGCTGGATTCCGGGAAACTGGACCCCGACGACAGAAGGCTCGTGTCCGGCATTTCTGACTGAGTCGATTCCGGGTAGCCGATCGTCGCTGTGCTCGGCGGTCGTGATCCGGCGCTGGAGCTGTACTGGGAAGTATCGGGATGCAACGCGGTCGAGATTGACGTATCTGGATGGGACATCGTCGACGTGATGCTGAACTCGAGTGACGTCGAGTCGAACTCCCGATCCGAAGCGGATGGCTGGTCGCTGAAGGCTCTTGTCGCGCTTGACGTGCTGGAGTCGGCTCCGATGGCACGATCTTGAACTGACGCTTGTGTTTGCGTATCCGAATGGTTCGACATGTTGGTTCTTGGGGATTCCAAATCGCGGGTAGTGTGTTCAATGCTAGATCTGGGCATGCGCACCAGCTGTGACGAAGTGGCTGGTGCTTTTTGTCCCTGCCTTCGGATCCGGAGGAAGACGTATCCGGATATGACCCGAGATCCGTCTCCTCGTAGAGTCCGAAGGTGTAGCAAAGTCTCAGTTCCTACGACTACGAGCCAAGGGGTA
>JAASFZ010000773.1:0-12211 GCA_023334075.1 Globisporangium nunn | reverse complement strand
AAGAGCCACGTGCTGGAGAAGGTCGTAGCGTTCTGCCAGCACCACCACGCGCACCCGATGCCGGAGCTCGAGAAGCCGCTCAAGAGCAACGACCTGCGCGACGCCGTCTCGGACTGGTACGCCGACTTCGTGGATGTCAAGGACGACAAAGAGTTCGTGTTCGAGCTCATCCTCGCGGCCAACTACCTCGACATCAAGAGCCTGCTCGACCTGTCGTGCGCTAAGGTGGCATTGATGATCAAGAACAAGACGCCCGAGGAGATCCGTGCGACGTTCGGCATCACGGCCGAGTTCACGCCCGAGGAGGAGCAGATGATCCGCGAGGAGAACAAGTGGGACGTCGACCTCTAAGCGTATCTAGGATAACAGTAATGCACCAGCAGAGTGAAGAAAGCCATCTTCCGAGTTTGTAGACGCTGTTTGGACGGCGGGAGCGCGTAGACTTCGCGTTCGAACAAATGCATCTATTTTATTTACCGAAGAGCGCGCGTCTTCTGCTGCACCCGCGCTGCCTCCCAGCGCGCTTGCCAGCGAAGCACAGAGCGGAAGCGCGCGTGCGACTGAGAGCGAGCGCCACCGCTCTACCAGCTTGTGTCGCCGTTCGCAGTCTCCATCTCGCGCTCCTCTTCGTACTCGATCTGCACATACGGTCCAGAGCCTACTCGCATACAGAAAAGCACCCGCAGCAGTCATCCAGTTAGAGCGAAGCCACCAACGTCAACACACACGCCTCCCCGCAAGTAAACGTACGCTTCTTCTGCTTCTTCGCCTTGGCGCTCGCTGCGCCACCGGGCGCCTTCCGCTTCTTCGACGGCGCCGCGTTGTCTCCGTCGTCGTCGTCATCGTCGTCGTCATCGCTGTCGTCGTCGTCCTCTCTGTCATCGTCGTCACTGTCGCCGCTCTCGTACTTGGCAAAGTCTTCAAGGTCGCTCTCGTCTTCGTCAAAGTCCTCAACGTACTCAACCTGGCCGTCGTCCTCATCCTCAGACTCCTCCTCGAGCTCTTCATCCTCGTAGTCCTCCTGCTCGCTCTCCTCCTCCATCGTCTGGCGCGCGCCCTTGGCGTCGAGCACCTTGGAGAACTCGCGCTCGGGGAAGTTGTATATGTCGCCGTACGTGCCCTTCTGCAGGCGCTCAAGCAGCTCCTTCTCGATCGAGTTGTCGAGCTTGGCAGCGGCCTCGGCTTTCTTCTCGCGACGCTTCTCTCGCCGCTCGATCTTCTTGTTGATGACCACGAGCTTGGGCTTGGTCTTCATGCGCAGCTTGCGCATGCGCATGAGGTACTGGTGGATCTTGGTCAAGCGCTGCTTGTTCTTGTGGATGAGCTTCTTGGGCCAGAACTGCAGCTGCTCGTCGAGCTGCGCGAGCGACTTGGTGTAGTTCTTCGACAGCTTCACACGCTCCCATAGCCGGTTGGGCGTGTGCGCACGCTCGATCGTCTTCATGTAGAGGTAGCACACACCCTCGTGCTCGCGCACCGTGGCGTACCGCGAGTTGGCCAGCGGACACGCGTTGCGGTTGCAGAGACCCGACACGTTGTACTCGTTGCGGCAGAACATGGCGCCTGTGCCTGGCAGTCTGGCAACGCAAGCAGTTAGTCAGTTCTCCTCGCCCAGTCCAGTCCGGTGGTCTCGTGCACTGCTGCCGCATCAGCTAACTGCACACGTACTTGCTCTTGAACGAGCAGAACTGCTTGGAGATGACGCCCCAGATCACTTCGTCATGCTGCATGGTGGCAAGCGGGGAGCGCGCGGTGGCGGCGACTCACGGACGGACGGACGGGCGGGAAGAGCGCGGTGTCTCGTGAGCGCTTGGGCTTGTGGCACTCAAGCTCCTCGAAAGGCAACAACAGAGCGTCTGAAAACCAGTCGTTGGCGAAATAGCACCGACAGATTCCTTGCTTTTCTCACTAGTGAGAAAGGAGCGTAGCACAAAGCGCATACTCGAAAGAAGTCAAATGAGCTCTATTTCCGAGTCCACCAGTGCATGTTAGTTGTGCACTCCATAAACTCCATCACCTTCCCAGACACAAACGCTTCGTTCTTGATGCCGTTTGTCTTGTGTATTTCTCTCTTGTGTGTTAACGAGTACGCGGGATCACCGGCGTGCGCTGCTCGAATTCGCCGATTGCTCTTTGGGGCTTCTCACCTGCTGCGCTCGCTCTCTCATCAGCTGCACTAGCACAACCTTCATCTTCTTCTTCCTCTTCATCACTGTCATCGTCGCTCGCGCACACGAGACATACAGTATAGACGCGACCGGAAGTCTCCGACTGAGGTTTCGCTTTCTCTCTCTCTTTCTTTTTTTCTCTTGCACGCACGCACGCTCGCTCGCAGGTCTACAGCTGCTTCTCCGCCTTCGCGTCCACCTTCAGGAGCAGTTCAATGTCGTCCGAGATGCTCTTGAAGTCCAACTTGGGGCTGTAGCGCTTGAAAGGCACGCCGTCCGGGCCGATGAGGAACTGCCAGATCGCGCAGCAGAACGCGAGCCCCAAGTTAGCATCCCTTCTCATCACACTGCTGTCTAGTATCCTCTCCTTCACACACTCATTCGCTCGCCGTACCTTTTCGAAGTTCCAGCTGAGGTCCGCGCGCGACACGGGCATCCAGATGAGGCGCATGGGGTGCGAGAAGACGCCGCTCGGCGACGACATCTCGTCCATGAGCGTGCGGTCGACCGGGAAGGGCAGCGAGAGCTTGAGGAAGTTGAAGAGCGCGTGCGCGTTCGCGCCGTTCACCTCCATCTTCTCCGTGAGCCGGAACTTGGGCTCGTAGCCCTTGCCCGGCCGAATGTGCTTGAGACTCAGATAGATCTCCTCGCCGTTGAGGTTCTCCTGGTGCCCGAACTGGTTGCACGGGCAACCGATGATCACAAGGTCCGGGTACCGCTCCGCGAGCTCGTTCATCTGCAGGTACGCCTTGCCGGTCGAGTTGCAATGCGACGCGACGTTCACGATCAGGATCGGCTTGCCGGCGAAGTCCGCCAGGCGGATGTACTCGCCGCCCGTGAGCGACCGGAACGAGAACTGGTGCGCAGTCTTGCGCGCGCGCGCGCCGCCGTTCGACGCCGGACTCGAGCCGGAGCGCTGGCGCTGCAGCGAAGGCGCCATGGAAGCTGACGAGGACGTCGAAACGGGCACCGCGACCGGAATGTTGTTAAGGAACTGCTGCTGGTGGTGGAAGCCACTGCCGTTGCCGTTGCTGCTGCTGCTGCTGTGGCCGCCACCGCTCGCGCTGCTGGGCGCGTACTCGTCGCCGCTATCGCAGCCACTGGGCGGGAGCTTGAGCATCGCGTCTCTCTGTCACGCGAGTGAGGGGGAAGCGGAGGTGAGAGCGTCGAAGGCTTTGCCAGTGGGACAAGTCCGCTGCTGCGTTCTCGGCTGGTGGCGTGCAAAGCAGGCGACCGAGCAAGCAAGCGAGCGACCGAGCGACCGAGAGCGCGGGTAGTCGACGCAAGCAAGCAAGAATGAAAATGCCTGCTGCCAGAGACGGAGAGCCGATGAAACCCGAATTTAAGGTGGCGGAGAGGGTGTCTTAGGGCTGGAGGGCTGAATGTAAGGTAGCTTTTGAGTAACTTTTGGCAGCGCGGCTTCTTGAAACTAGGGAGAAGCCTAGAACCGTGTGGCAGAGCGAAAGACAGTTCACATCGTTAACTGATTACAAGTAGCAGGCAGTAGGGAGCGTAGCAGTCGCCTTCAGGCAGGGCTCGAGTGCATGGTGCATCCGCGGTTCTCGCGAGCCACACGGTAATCGCAAGTGGTGGAGATGTCACTCACTTGCACGTTGCCTCTTGATACTCCTTCTTTTCTGCCTCGTTAACTCGCCCGCATCCCTACTAGATGACAGCGCTGGAACGACATGGGCGGAAAAACGAGCACTTCCGAGACAATCTTCGCCAGTTCACGATGTCTTCCGGTGGACATGGGGGGCTTGAATGCCTTCCTCTCTCGTTTTTCGCGACCACATCGGCGTCGATGCTCACGACGAAGAAGTGATGCGTGGTCGGACACTTCTGAGAGCTCATTCAACATGCAAAAGGCTTTCGTCAGCACCATGCTTGTCTACTGTATGTGTGTGGTCGATTTGCATTCGCACCTGATAAACTTGCGTTGATCTCGCTCCATAGAGCTCCGGTCTTCGTGGGGACTCCTACCAAGACACCGCAGCATGTGCTCGTGCAAGTGTTTAGTCGCCAGCTCGCAATTTCGAGGCAGTACGCGAGATTGTAGAGCGAGGCGCATGTATTGCAGAATCTCTGTCAATGTATCGTTCGTACGAAATGGTCTCGAAGCTGTGGACGACTTCCACTCTAGCGAGCTCGAGCTGCATGATCTGCTCGGGACGAGCGTGTCTGGATCTATTGCCAACTCTGCATGCATCACATGGATTGAGTGGCTCGCGCAGAACGAGTTGCGTCATCACAACCAGAGAGATACGAAGAACGAGCTTTGCTCCGATCGGCGGTTCTCGGCCTTGATAATCTCTCTTGCGTTTCGTAAGGCGCGCTACATTGCCTACTGGTAGTCATTACGTCACGTCGAGCAGCTTCAGCATGCATGCCATGAAGAACGAGAGCGATCGTTGGGGACACTCATAAATTACAGCAACACACGAACCACCTCTCTCTGCCTCGCGCGCTCGCTCTCGCTCGCAAGCGCGCATCGTATCCTCTCCACCTCTCCGCTCCCCTTTGCAAGCTCAGTCTATGCAGACACCGAGCGCGCGAGCGCCGCCAAGCGCTGCTGCAGCCGTGTCTCCAGACGCTGCTGCTCTTTCGCCGCGCGCTCGTGGTCGTGCTCCACTGCCTGGCTCCACTGCTCGAGCACCTCGAGCTTCTGAATCGCGATGCGGTGCATGAGCACGATCACGTTCTCGCCCGTCTCGAGCATGCGCGACGCTTCGATCGCGAGCCCGCTGTTCGGGTCGAAGTTCGCGCGTGTGCGTCGCGCAAAGTCCGCGATCGCCTGCGGGAATTTGGGGACCTGTACGTAGCCGAGCTCCGGCGCGTGCTCCCGGTAGCGTCTGCGCGACTCCGGCTGCACGAACGTGCACGCGACCTCGATGAGCTGCCCCGCTTCGACCGTGTTTGCGAACGGACCGCTTACGAAGTCCATCACTGAGCCCGTGTAGTTGTCTGCGACGACCTCCGCGAGCGCCGTGCGCAGCAGCTGCAGCGCCTTGCGATACATCACCGTGATCTTCTCCACCTGCTTCTGCGCCGACTCGCACGCCTTCACCTCCGACGTACACATGGCGATACGGGTCTGCAGCTGCGCCACCTCGGGCACCTTCACGGCGCTGAGCAGCTCGCGCAGCAGATCCTGCTTCTCGCGCTCGAGCTCCGCCTTGCGCTCCGCGAGGTCGGCGTCCGGGTTCGCGACGCCGCCACTACTGCCGATGCTCCCGACAATCGACGTCGAGTAGAGCGAGGAGCGCCAGTCCTCGAGCAATGAGTCGGACTTGCGCTCGAGGTGCTCGAGCTGCGCGTCGAGCGTGAGGCTCTCGGCCATCTTCTCACAGAGCTTGAGCTTGAGGCGCTCGGTCTTCTGGTCGCGATTGAGCGAGAAGAAGCGGCGCAGCGACGTGCGCTCCTGGCGCGCAATCTTCTCCTGCAGCTCCCGCTGGGACTGGAGCACCATGCTCGAGCTGCGCTGCACGCGCTTGAGCTCGCCGCGCACCTTCTCAATCTCGGGGCTGCTGCTGCCGACAGGCGGCGCCTCGAGCTGCGACGAGAGGCGCGTGAGCCGCGCGAGCTCCTCACTCACCTCCTCGAAGCGGCGGAAGAGCCCGCGGTCGAGCACCTTGGCGGACGCCCATTGCGGCTGCTGCTGCTGCGGCTGCGTGCTGCTCTTGTTGGTGTTGCCGCTGCTGCTGCTGCTGGCGGAGCGCGCAGACGGCGGCGGGAGGCTCGTGCTGCGCGTCGGGGGAGCCGGGCGGGCGGGCGACGGCAAGTGCGGCGCCATGAGAGAGGAAGGAGCGAGAGTGGAGGGAGGCCGGTCGACAACGCAGAGCGAGAGAGAGAGAGAGAGAGAGAGAGAGAGAGGGTGGCGGCGTCGATCGTCGACGTGGGCGTGCGTCGCGCGGTCGTCGCCTCTCTCGTCCTGACGCGAGGACCTCCAGTCGTCCGACTGGACTTCACTATGGCCGAAGTCCTTGACTCAAGCTCAGTATGAGAAAAGAGACAGGGCAAAATCCTTTGGAACTGACTAGGCGGAAAGACAGGTTTGTCCACTTGACGCTCCACAATCGAACTTAGAGCATGACGAATGGCGATCTCCTATCATCTTCCGCTCAACCTGACCCGTTCTTTTCTGTCTCTTTCTTTCTCTCTCTCTCTCTTTCTGTCCGCTCGCTAGCTGAAAACTCCCAGTCTTGTTGTGTGTGACGACGGTCTCTACATCCTTCCTTGGTCTATCAGTTCCACTGTCCCATGTTCACGTCGTCTGAACCTGACGGATCCATGTCCTGGTCGCGGTAATGCCTGCTCAGCAGGTGCGACTGGTAATCCTGATCCGTCAAGATTGAGCGCGGGTGCTGTTGATGATGTTGCTGTTGCTGCTGGTGAAGATCAGCTCCAAACAAATGCTGCTGGTGGTGGTGCTGCTGCTGCGGTTGTTGCTGCTGCTGCTGCTGGTGGTGGCCGCCAAGCTGAGTGCTAAACACATCGTGCGAGTGCAAAACTTGGTGTCCGTGCTGGGTGTCGTCACCATAGAATGAGCGCTGCTGCTGTTGTTGCTGCTGTTGTTGCTGTTGCTGCTGATTGCTCCGCACGTCTGTCGGCGGAATGAACACTGGCGCACGAAGCGCGTTCGAGGTTGCACCACCAAAATGCGCACCAACGCCGCCGGCGAGGTCGTGCGGGCGCATCACCTCCGTCGATGCCAGGTGCGGCTGGTGCAAGTGGTGCTGCAAATCTATGCCCATGTGCGCCTGCTGCGCGTGGTCGATGTACAGATCTTGTCCTCCACCCAGTCCCGGCATCGAAACGCCTTTCGACACATCGCCGTACAATGGGTGCTGAAGCTGGCGCTGGGATTGAGACACGTGCTGCTGTTGCTGTTGCTGTTGCTGTTGCTGTTGGTGGTGATGCAAGTTCTGCTGTTGCTGTTGCTGCTGCGCCTGAAGCTGCAGCGACACCTGGTGCTGGTGCTGCGGAGGCAGTTGCTGATGGCCGTGCGTCAGCATCTGCAGGTGGGAAGAGGTTGCCACGTGGTGGACTTGCTGCTGAAGGAGCTGGCTGCCGAGCTGCGGAACCGTTGACGCAGATGGCTGTATCGGGGATAGAAGATTCAGATCTTTGCCCCGACTGACACTGAGCGAGTGTCCCTGAGTCTGCGGCGGTCGCTGGAATTGGAGTGACTGATGAAGCTGAGCTTGCATTTGCTGCTGTTGTTCCTGCTGTTGTTGTTGTTGTTGTTGTTGCTGCTGCTGCTTCGACTGTTTAGTCTGCTTCGGCTGCTTCGTCTGCTTTGGTTGCTTGAGCTGCTTCGGCTGAGGAGTAGGCGTCGGTTGAGGCACTTGCTTGACAGACTGTGACATCCCAACAGGCTTGTGCGTCACGGGATGCTGTTTGAGTACCTCCAGTGCTTGGTTTAGCAGCACTTGTTGCTCTTCTTCACGTTGACGCTGCTGCTGCTGCTGTTGCTGCTGCTGCTGGCGTTCTTGCTCTGCTAGCAAGTGCTGCTGCTGCCGCTCCTGCTCCACTCGGAGTTGCTGCTGCCGCTCTTGTTCAGCTCGAAGTTGCTGCTGGCGCTCCTGCTCCGCTCGCTGAAGCTGTTGCTGCCTCTCTTGCTCCGCTAACTGTTGCTGCTGCAGCTGAATTTGGCGTTCCTGCTCGGCTCGCTGCTGCAGCTGAAGCTGATGCTCCTGCTCTGCTCGAAGTTGCTGCTGCTGCCGTTCCTGCTCCGCCAGTAGTTGTTGCTGTCATTCCTGCTCCACCAGCAGTTGCTGCTGATGTTGTTGCTCCTGCTCGACTCGCAGTTGCTGCTGTTGGCGCTCCATCTCAGCGCGCTGCTGCTCCAGTTGTTGTTGTTGTTGCTGTTGCTGTTGCTGCTGCTGCTGCTGCTGCTGATGCTGCTGCTGCTGCTTCTGAAGTCGCAGCATCGCAGCTTCACTCGCTTCGTGTGCTGTGCTCGGCTTCTCCTTCTGCTGCGCGAAAATCGACGGCGCAAAGCCCTGCTCGACCATCATCTGTGGCGGAAAGGGCGCGCTCTTCGGCGCTTCCTGCTGCAGCTCAAACGACGAAGCTGCATCTTGCTGGAAGTCGGATCGGAACAAGGCGTCTGTAGGTTCTTGCTGCTGCTGCTGCTGGAACACGCGCGTCTGCGAGAGCACGGGGTTGTGCTGCTCGAGATCCAAGATATGACTCTCGCGCTCTGAGCGCCCTGAGAACTGCTGCTCACGCGGCGCATTGGACGCGGCGTCTGTAGGATAAGACTTGAATGTCGCGTTCGCGGTGTTTTTCGAGGCCGCATCTGGTTGCGAGGATTCATCGACGTTCAGGAGAATGTTGTGGCTCGGATACTTGGAGACAGCGTCTGCGACCGCATCGTCAGGAGTCAAGCCCGCGAGTGTCGCGCTCGCTTCGCTCAGTGGAATCTCCTCGCTATTGCTCGCAGAACCTGATTTATCCTTCGCTCCCGCGTTGTCATCAAGCGTCGAGACAGCAACAGCACTTTCCTTGGGCCCAGTCTCTGCTGCACTGGCAGCAACATCGACAGCCTCCTTTTGCTCAGCGGAGGTTTCGTGCAGCTGGCCCTGCTGGGAGTCGCCGTTAACCATAGACTCATCAAGGCGCTGCTTCTTCAGATCCGGCTCGTCACTTGCTTTCTCTGCACCACCGCTGCCTTCTGATGCTTCCTTATCTTGACCCTCATCATTGCGTTCAGCCTCTTCACCATCCTCTTCAGCTTTCGCATCTTCCTCTTCCTCTTCTTCATCTCCTTTCATGGACCGGCACCTCTGGAGCAGCAAGTCGGTGAGGTCGATGATCTCCGAGCTCAGGTGCTCCTCCCGCGCGATCTTCAAGACGCCAGCAAGCGTCTTCCGCATGCTCGCGCGATTAGCCTTGATCATCTTCACGTTCACAGTGTAGTTTGCGATCTGGCGCTCAATAAGACGCCGAGATGGCGGGATCTTTACTCGCGAGAAGAGGGCAGGGGTTGAAGGCAACCTTGGCAACTCCACACCGTCACGAGCGCGCTTCGTGCCGATCGACGCTAGCGTCTCCTGCAGGCTCGCGGTCATCTTGTCAAAGTGCTGCTCCATCTTCGTCCACTCGTTGATCGTGTTCGCGATACCGCGCAGTTTGTCGAGGAGCACCGTGTACAGGAGCTGGTCGCTGCTACTCGCCATCTGCTTCGTCGTCAACCGGTACGACGGTTCAAATTTGCTGCGGATGTTCGTCGACCGGATGTAGTTGCGGCGGTGCGAGATACTCTCCAAGAGTACGTGGTCCAGCAAGATCCGGTGCTTGCACTGCTGCAAGTCCTGGTCGTACTTGTCGATCAGCTCGACAATTGTCGTCACCGCGTGAGCTTCGAGCGCGCGGGTCTCCTCCAGCGACATCAGCTCTGTCTCTGCCGCACGCAAGTCCTTCTCCGTGCGCTTCGACAGCGTGGTGGATGTGCGGTGGAAATGCGCCTGGGAGGACAGGATCTGGTGGCGTAGATCGAAGATCTTGACCAGCGCGTCGACTTCAGAGAGACGCGTTGTAGGTTCAGTCGTCGTCACACGCTCTTCACTGTCTCCTCCGCCGTTCGCTTCCTCATTGTCTCCGCTCGCAACCGCCACGATCTCGCGATTTCCATCCTCAATCAGTTGGACGAGAAGCGTCTTTGCCAGGTGCACCAACGTTGCTCCGGTGCTGTTGGCAATAATGTGCTATTGTATATGAAGATATTGACGGCTGAGGTCAGACGTCGTAATGTTAACATCGTCCAACCATTCGACCAGCGAACGCACCATGCGGTCCTTCTTGCTGGAAACCTCTGCAATCAGCGAATCAATCAGCGCCAAGAACTTCTCTTCAGGCTGTAACAGATCAGCAAGCGGAACAAGAACGAAGAGATGTGAGATAAGCAATTGTACGGGTATCAGCACCAGCGCCTCGCGGTCGACGCACCGTTGGCAAAGACACACGCTCAGTAACTCGGCTCTTGGCACCAATCGGGTTGCTGTCCATCGCTCCGGACAATAGATCACCGGCCAAGTCATCCTCAGTTGTTGTCGGAGGCGCTTCGTTGGTGTCTGGCTCTGACTGCGCGGGGTCCTCTCGTTTGCTCAGATCGGATGACTCCGCGGTAAGCGCCTCGGTTCCTTCCGGTGATGGCGTCTCCGAGTCTTTTTCCGTAGAAGTAACACCAGTATGCTCTCCCTTCTCGTCCACAGCGTCACAGTCACCATCTTCAGCTACGACGGGGCTCTCAAGCGTTCTCTCTTTCGCCATCCGTTGGATGAGAATGCGCCGCGTCTGCTCCAAAAACTCGAGGATGCCGCTCGCCTGGGTCGTCAAGCATGCGTCGCAGAACCACGGTGTGGACGGCGTCTGGTACAGCAACCGAAACGAACAGGTGTCAGGCGCACCGACCCGTCTACCCAGTTTATAACAAATGGAGCGCGCGTACCGCGTCCAACGTCGGCTGCGCGCACTTGAGGTGCGTTTTCCCCTGACATGCGCTGCACGAAGCCACCTCGCCTATCGCTTCCCGTCGACACACAGGGCATTTCTGTAGTCGCGCGTCACGCGATGATGTCAGTGTGTCAGCAAATGAAACACTCCTCTCGCGCAATCGACGGCTGCTCCTTTCGCTCTCGCACCTGCGCGATCGGCGCGAGGCGCGAGATCTCTACCGCCGCGTTCACCAGTCGCTCCTTCGCGGCCGAGTCGCCCACTGCTGCTGCTGCAGCAGCTGCTGTCGGTGCTGCAGCTGCAGCCACCGGCGCTGCCTTCTTCTCTTTCGCTGGGCCTCGCGCAGCTCCGGGCCCGCGCTTGCGGATGTTGAGCCGGTCCTTGATGTCCTTGAGGCTCTCGCCCGACGTCGCCGAAAACATGGACGACCACCCGGCGTCCGACTTGAGCGCTGCGTGGATACGTGCGCACATTTCCATCAGTCGCACAATCGCTGTATCGCTGTTGCGATGCACTGCGCGAGCCCGTACGTACAAGGGTTGAGCGTGCGCTTCATCTGCAGCGCGCATGGCACCGGCGACGTGTACACGACGTCCTTGAAGCGGATGGAGCCATCGGGCAGCAGATCCGCGTACACGCGCTTGCGGTAGTACGACACGAAGAGCCGCTTCGGACCTGTGATGCGTAGAGAGAGAGAGAGAGAGGTGAGCGACCATCACTCCTCCTCCTTGGTCTCATGTCGTGACGCACCTGGCAACAGGAAGTTCTCCTCGATGAGCGTGAGCAGCACCGCGCGAGCGTCACCCTACACGGACACAGAGGCGAAGCGAAGGCGCGGGAGGTGAGCGGTGAGAGGGGGCGTCTCGAGGCGCCGCACGCGCGCGCGTGCGCACACACACACACACACGCACCATGGCCGCTTGGCGGGTTTGCCCTCCTTTTTCAGACTGAAAACGTGGCGCAAATAAGCGGGAATGGGATAAAAATGTACGCTTTTGAATGAGTCGGTGGCGGATACTGCTCGAAATGTGGCAGTAGCACCTGCACCTGGCCACGTGACCGTGGCGACACGAACGGTGTGAGCCAAGCCCACGCGTTCATTCCCGCCGAACCGCTCGCTCTCCCTATAACCCCCTACTGCCGGATGTCCTGCCAGCCTCGCGCGCGGTCGCCCTTATCCTGCCTTGGCTCCCACTCGGCCGCCGGAGCTCCTCCGCGCATGCGCTTGCCTAAATATCTTCGCACCACTTGTTCTCCTCGCGGATCATCTGCTCCTCCTCGGGCGTGAACTCGGTCGTGATGCCGAACGTCGCACGGATCTCCTCGGGCGTCTTGCCCTTGATCATCGACGCCACTTTAGCGCACGACAGGTCGAGCAGGCTCTTGATGTCGAGGTAGTTGGCCGCGAGGATGAGCTCGAAGAGCAGCTCCTGGTCCTCGGGCTTGACATCCACGAAGTCGGCGTACCAGTCCGAGACGGCGTCGCGCAGGTCGTTGCTCTTGAGCGGCTTCTCGAGCTCCGGCATCGGGTGCGCGTGGTGGTGCTGGCAGAACGCTACGACCTTCTCCAGCACGTGGCTCTT
>JAASFZ010000772.1:0-12232 GCA_023334075.1 Globisporangium nunn | reverse complement strand
CGAGTGTCTCGCTCTCTCGCTGTCTCGACCGCGCGTTCTTGTCAAGTGTTGCTATGCCGTTCTTCTGCTTCTTCACACGCACGAGGTGGCGGGCGACGGCGTCGGCGGAAGACGTGGGCTGCGGTAGCGGTAGTGGTAGCGGCGGCGGCAGGCGAGCAAGCGAGCGAGCAAGCAGGCGGCAGGGAGCGAGCGAGCAGCCGTGGGGGGTTTTCTGTAACTAACACCAGAGAGAGCGAGCGAGAATGCGGGAGGGACGGCGGGCACGGCGGGGCGACGTCTTCTTGTTGTGTTTTTTTTGTAGTTTTGGCAAAAGAACTGGGAAGAGCGGGAGAAAAAAAAGGAAGCCAGCTGACTCGCAAGTACTTGAAATTTGTATCCGGAGCGTCTTGTATCAGCATTTCTGGGACTATCTGGATCCTATCCACAAAGAAAAAAAACAGGAGGGAAAAAACGAATGGCGAAAAAAAGCAGGTGGGCGCTCAGCTTCGGAAGGCTGTCTTGCGTATGGGCGGGCTCGCGCGTGGTGCGTGTGGGGGCGAGTTCGTCCATACCTAGTAAGTAGGTGCACGTCACATCACCATCACAGCGCGCGACGCGACCACGGGTCTGGAGACCCTGGCAGCGGCCAAATTGGGAGCCGCGCCACACCACAGCCACACAACCTGACTTTTCGCAGAAGCTTGCTGGTCGATATTGCCCAACGAGGCTGCTGAGTTCCTGCAATCGCTGCGATAGCCTCCCCACTTCGAGGATTTTCAGGTAGGACCGCGACTCCGCTATTACCCAAACAACCGGCGCAGCTTCCGAAAAGCTAGGCCGTCGAACCCATTATTTCACCAGCTAGCACACTGCACTGTCCACCACATCCGAGTTCTTTGTTTTGTCTCGCGCAGTACCACGCCTGTCAAACCACCGCTCGCTCGTCTGCCAGCAGTCTCAATGAGCGCGTCGGTGGTCGCCGCGATCGTCGCCAGCGCAGCTGGCGCGATATGCCACCGAGGCAAAACAAGCCGCGCCAGAAGCATTAGCAGCGGTCGGCAGCAGTGGCAGCAGCAGCAGCAACAGCAAGAAGAGGAAGAAGAAGAAGAAGAAGAAGAAGTCACGACCGCCGAGTTCGAGTTTCCACTCGCCAGCAGCGCCACGAGCGCTAGCAGCAACCTCTTCGATTGCGCCGCCAAGGGCGACGTCACGCACCTGCGCCGCCTGCTGAACGATGGCAGCGCACACGTGGACGACGTGGACGTTGATGGCTTCTCGGCGCTCATGATCGCCGCTGCCGAGGGCCACCGCGCCGTCGCGCTCGAACTGCTGGCACACGGCGCCGACGTCGCCGTGCGCACGCTCGAGCTGCGCTCCACTGCGCTGCACTTCGCCGCCAAGGTGCGTTTGTGTGAATATGTAGTGGGAAGCTGCGGCGGCACTGACCGCCAGTGACGCGGATGCAGAACCGCGACGCGGAGGTTGTGCGCGCCATCTGCGAGAAGGACCCGCGCTACGTCGACTGCCTCAATATCAATACAGACACGCCGCTGATCTGGGCGTGCATTGAAGGCCGCGCCGACTGCGTGCGCGTGTTGCTCGCGTACAACGCGGACGTGAACGTCGTGAACCAGCTTGGCGCGACGACGCTCATCTGCGCTGTGATGATCGGCGAGGATCCGGACGAAGACGAGAGCGACGACGCCCGCGTAGAGATCATCACGATGCTGCTCTCCAAGTACGTTGTGCTGTTCGCTTCGATCGATCGGTCATCGAAGCACCGTAGATCTCGGTTATGATTGTGCATTTAACGCATACAATGATTTGCCTCTGCTGCTGCTGATGCATGTCACACATACATGCAGGAACCCAAAGCTCTTGAACTTCCAGGACCGTGAGGGCAGCACGGCGATGCACTTGGCGGCTGCGTGCGGCTACCTACAGTGTGTCAAGACGCTGCTCGCGCACGGCGCGGACATTACGCTGCGCAACGCGATCGGACAGACGCCGCTCGAGGAGGCCGAGCAGACCGGGCTCGTCGAGAGCGCCGCATGCGTTGATCACCTGCGCGCGATTTGGCACACGCTCGAGGAGGAGGCGGCCGCGCGGATGCTGTCAATGCTGGAGATGGAGGAAGTGTCTGCGCGCAGCAGCCGCGCTCACAGCGGGGCAACGAGCAGGGCGGGCGGCGCGGCAAGTAATAGCAGCAGCGCTAGCAATGCAGCGGCTGCGAGTGGCGGCGGTAAGAAGAGCAAGAAGAAGAACAAGAAACTCAAGCGGAAGGCCGCGAAGCAGCAGGCGCAGGGCGCGGGGGACGCCGGGTTTGCAACTGCATCTGCAGATGTCGGAGATGGATTATTGTCAGTGGAGACTGCAGTAGCTGCAAGTACCGAGGATGGCTCGACCGAAGAGAGTTCCGACGACGAGGAGGCGAGCGACAAGGTCAAATATGACGAACGTGACGTGAAGAAGTCAGTTGCTGTTAGAGGTGAAGAAGGCGAGTATCCTGTGCAGGCTGAAGATATTGTCCCAGTCGAAGACAGCACTGCCGTCGCGGGAGTGTGGACAACGGTGGGCAAGAAGCCAAGCCGCTTTGCTGTAGCCAGTCGCGTCAACGGAGACGTCGCAACAGCACACCCTCACACACAGGCTTCAAGTGCGGCGGCTCCGAGCGCTCAGCACCTTACTAGCAACATGTCTGCGACTGGGAAGGTCGTACGCGAGGTGTCATTCTCCTCACAGAGTGCGTGTTGTTCGAGGTTTGCTCGCTTTCATGGGCTTTCGCTGACGATAAGCTATGTATGTTCGCAGGGATAGCTCCGACCAGACGAAAGACGCTCAAGCCCCAGCCACAAGGCAACAACGTATCTGCAGCTGCTAAAGCTAGCGGTGCGAGTGCTGTCTCCGCAGCCCGTACTGCATCATCGTCATCATCATCTGTTTCTGCATCATCCAATGCAACGCACGCTCCATCCGCACCATCACGCGCGCCATCAACGAGCTTTGGCAGCCAGATCGGAGCGACGCACCCGACGGTGCCATACTCGTCCACGCCGATCTTCAACAATTCTTCTTCCGCGTCGTCGTCCTCATCGTCACCATTCACGTCGTCACTCGCCGGGAGAGCCCACGAGCGCGTGCGCACACACTTGGGGTTCCCATCTTCATGGCGATCTGCTTCTCTGGGCTTTGGCTTGTCGGTCAGCAGCAACTCGTCTTGGGGCAATGGCTACAGCTCAGCGAACCGATCATTGCTGTGGAAATACGCGCATCGAATACCTGACAAACAGCGGACGGCAGCGGAGGCGACAAGCAACTGGATCGCTCGCTTTCATCTGTCAGACGACCGCGTCTCGAAAGCGATTACGTGGCTAGCGTGTGGGATCTGCGGCGAGCTGGCGCAGGACAACCGCCAGTGCAATGTCAGTGTGAACAGGAGCGGATGCGCGCAATTGTACTGCAGCGCGTGCGTGGAGAAAGTGTCAGGAAACACGCCGCTCGCTGGGAGCTTAACTCACGGGCTCAAGTGCGTCAAGTGCCATCAGGTCATGACCAAGAACGAGATGCGGACGAACCACTTCGCGCAGGCGCAAGCTTGTTCGTTGCAGCAGAGCAGCGGCGGGAGCACTCTGTTCTCGCAAGTCACCTCAGACGCTCACTTGTCGATGGAAGAGATGCGCCACACTCTCGAGGCGTCGATCTCGACCGCTGCGATCGTGGACTTGAACCCGTTCTTCCTGACACCTGGAAGCGACTTGACCGCCCTGAGCAACAGCCAGCTGGAGGTCCTTGAGCAAGCGCACCAGTTGGCGCTGACGCAGATCATGGAGACGCGCATCGCGAACGCACGTGCGCAGGAGCGCATGCAGATCGAGGAGCGGATGAAGACCCAACGTGATATCCTGCACTACACGTCGATGGCTGCGAGCAGTGTGAACATAGGTGCAGGCGTGCCGCAGCAATAGACAAGAACCTGAACGCAACACGGCTCAGCAAAGTGTACTACTTCGCTCATCGTTGCGACGACGCTACAGTGCAGATGATCAGTCGATTCGATCTTCCAGAGCTGCGCCTGTTCTGCTGCTGTGACTCCCACTCGCGCATGCATCTCTCTCGTTCTTACATGCGCTGCATGGCCGATGCCGCGGCACCACCGCCCATTCCTGAATGCTGCGGCGCGGGAGCAACTACCGCAGCCGGCGCCGAGAGATTTGTGACCCCGATGCCGCCGCAGAGCTCCTGCAGCAGCCGGAGCTGCTTCTCCGCCTTCTCGCGCTTCAGCGCGGCGGTTTTCTCCTGTACCTTGTCCATCAAGTACCGGAACGCGACGACGAACCAGTCGCGCACGCTCTCGCTCTCGGTCTCGATGTCGAGCGTGCGCGTGCGCGAGACGAGTGAGAAACAGCGGTTTGCCGCGCGCGCCGCGGTGAACCCGGAGCCGAGCGAGCGCGCGAACACCTGCGTGCGATGCCCCGCGTCGATAGCAACGATCTCGTCGAGCTGGATCGAGTCATTGCTGCGGCCCTGCCACGAGATCTCGCCGAAGCGGTTGATGAAGATGCGCGTCTTGTGTGGCCGGCCCTTGCGCCCGTGCTTCCACACACCCAGCGTCTCCATGCGCTTCATGATCGAGAGCTCCACCTGCTGCGCGACGCGCTTCTCGTGCTCGCGCGCGAGATCCACGAGGAACGTGAAGCTGCGGTGCAGCCACTCGCGCTCAGCCGCGCTCTTGGCCTTGATGTCGAACGTGCGGGTCGCCGTGACGAGCGACATGGTACACTTGGCCTCCTGGAGTGCGAGCGTGCCCTTCTGAAGCGCGCGCGCGAGTACCTCGGTCGTCGGCCCGGCGCGCACCTCGAGCACGGCCGCGAGCGCGATTGACTTCTTCTTCTTGCTTCCCGTGATCATCTTGGATGTCCAACGGAACGCCTCGCCGTTGTCGATGAGGAGCTGCGTCAGGTGTGGCTTGCCTTTGCGGCCGTACTTGAGCACGGTCGTGCCAGCGATGCACTGGAGCGCGACGCGGTAGTCAGTCATTTTCTTCTGGAGCTGCTGGTCCAGAAGCTCCTTCTTCTGCCGGCGCGTGCGCACCTCCTGCTGCACGTATGCGCAAATGACCCAGCGCAGTGACACAGCGTCCGCGGACGAGAGCTGCCGCAGCGTGCGCGCGCGCTTCACGAGCTGCAGAAAGTACGCCGCCCACTTGGTCGACCGGATGTCGAAGATGTAGAACTGGAGCATGCGCTGCATGCGCTTGCGCGCCAGCAACAGGTTCTGCGGCGTGCACATCGCCCGCACGTCCACGCACACGTCTCGCGGCAGCGACGCCAGGAAGGTCTCCACCATGCTCTCACGTACCGCAGCGGCAGCGCTGCCCGCGCCTCCTCGTGATGGCGTCAGCATGGCTGACGTCGACGACGCGCTCTCTCGCCACGGTCCGAGCGAGAACGAAGAGTGCGCGTTTTTGCTCGAACTCGAGAAGCGGCCGTAGATCGCGCTTGCGCGCAGTCCGTCGCTCTTGGGCTTGTGTTTCGCCCTGGCCGCTGCGGACGGCGGTGTGATCGGGATCGCGAGCTGCATGTTACTGCGGCCGCCAGGCGACTGGCAGAGCCGTACGCCCGCGGCGGCAGCGTTCGGCTGCGCCTTGTCCAGCTGGCGCTGCTTCATGGCCGCGTCGCTCAGCGGCGCGACGATCGGCGGTGGGCGGTGCCGCGAGCCGCTCCGCGGCGGGCTCGCGTGCGTGCTGGCGTCCGTTGGCGCGTCGTGCGCGTTCTTCCGCGAGAAGAAGGAAGAGGACGACGAAGAGCCGCTGCTGTTTGTGGGCTGTTCGTCGAGCTTCTTCTGCTTGCCGCGCCCTCGCGTGCCGAAGAAGAGCTTGTCGAACGAGAACTTGGCCTTGTGCGTGGCGTTTGCGCCGGTAGGCGGGATGGCGGTCGGCGCTGCGTCCACGGCGCTCGGCTTGGAGACGCTGGAGGCGACGCTGCGCGGCGGCGGCGGCAGCGCGGTGCTGTTGTTCAGCACCATCGTCGTCGTCGCGCGTGACGTGTGTGTGTGTGTGTTGCGGTTTTCGAAAGTGACTATTTTCTTCCAGGAAACGCTGCGCGCAACCGTTTCAGCGCCGTCGGTGGCTAAGTTTAGCTCCGTGGCAAGCATGCGTGGACGACATGCTCGACCTTCCTGCGACCTTCTTCCTTACTTTCTACCAAAACTCGCTCTTGCTGTGCACTTGGAAAAGCCGGTCGACGCCTCATGTTTCCTCGAATGGGTCCATGCGAAGAGCACCGACCGACTGAGCGCCAAAGGCAGAGAAGCTCCGACGATGACGCCTTCGCTGCACGTTGTTGACGACTTCACCAGGTCGTCAGAGAGAGAGAGAGAGAGAGAGAGTAAGAGAGACCTTACTTACAGTCACCTGATAACTTGCTGTGGAAATGGCGAAGTGAGATCGTATCTTCGCGCAACCTTCGTGCAACGTCCTCTCAATTCTACCCCCGAAGCGTCGCAAAGAGCTCAAATACACCCATCCGCCTCGCCTCGCCGCCATGAAGAAGCTGCTCAGCGGCATCTTCCGCCCAAGCAGCGCGCAGCCGCAGCACCACACGCCGCGCAAGCTCGACACCCCGTCTACCGCTACCACCACGAGCAGCAGCAGCAGCAGCTATGGCAACGGCAAGCAGAGTCCGAATGACGCGTCGCCGCCTGTCAGTAGCCGCGTTGGACCGCGCAGCTCTTGGGGCGCGTTCTTCGCGGGAACTCCGACTCCGCGGCCGCCATCGACACCGCCGCTCGCGGCGCTCCGCACGCCGGAAAAAGTGTGTTTTTTTATCTTGTAACACACAAAAAAGTGCAAAGCTACGAGAGACTAACGCTTAGCACGTAGGTCTTCAGCCAGAACCTCGACATCCTGCTGCGCGAGGCAGCCGCGATCATCAAAGTCGTGTACGTGCGCGGTGATATGAGGTCGCGGGCTTGCAACGCGAGACTAATAAGGCGTGGCTCGGACACTGGGAACCTGCTGATAATGCTGCTGCAGCATGACAAAGATGCTCGAGAGCGCAGACTTCGAGAGCGACCTCGGCCACTTGAGCGGGTTCGTCACACTTGCGGCAGACAAGCTGCAGCAGAACGGTGGGTGTGTGGGAGATCTCCAAGTCCGTCAGTGCGTGCAACTGGGTGGCAAACTTTGTTTACGTGCTGTTTAAATGCACGGAGACAGGCGACCCGGCGCAAATCGTGCTCAAGAGCTACTTCGAATCCCCGGCAGGCGCGCTGCTGTGCGAGCAAACCGCGTTCCCGTCGCTCGTCCTCGACTTTCTGGGCAAAATCCGCGTGTTTCTTCTCAAAGAGGAGCTGAGCCGCATGCTGTCCGAAGACTACACTTCAGTACTTGACACTGGAGAAGACGAGAGCAGCAACGGCAAGAGGGAAAACGCACAGTTGCAAGAGCGAAGCGACTTGATGAAAGCGCAGGCGTTGATATCGCCCGATATGGAGCGATCAATCGAGTTCCTCATGGGATGCGTCCGAGCGATCGCTTCCAACCACAGTCTCATGGAGATATTTCGCTGTGAGATCCCGAATCTCGTCCAACTCTCGGCTGAGGAGTACCCGCCGAGCGCGCTGTTCTTGAGAGACCTTTCTAGTCTTGCGCTTGCCGCAATACCCGACAAGAACTTTAACGCGGGGCTCGTGTGGTATCTCCACGATTGCGGAATTGTGGCGAAAACAGTGAAGACCATCGCTACGCTCACAGCAGCGACGCCGACGACACCGGACAACGCCGCGATGGCCCTCCGCGCGCTTTCGAGAACGAGAGCGATGTCCGCTTCGATCGATGAAGCTTCCAGTGCAACGAAGTTTGCTACGACGGCAGCTGCTGTGGGCGACGCGCTAGGAATGAACAAGGAGAGCGCCAAAGCATTTCACGCTGCGTCCACAGATGAAAACGTGGCATCACTCGAGATTCCCATCGAAGACACTGCGGCGACTGAACAACCAGAGACCTCGGTTGAAAGCGGCGAAACGTTTTGTTTGCAGTCGTATGACCCGCTCCCAGGGATCAAGTCGCTCGTGTTTGTCCTCCAAAAGACTTGCCGCCACTCGATGGTACTACTGGGAGAGTTCCAGTCGTCTGGTGGCTACGCACTGTTGACCCGGCTTCTCAAGATCTGGTCAGAAAAGGATGTGTCCACTCTAATCTACCTCACCACCTTACTGCTCCCACTCGGAACGGGCTACTCAGGAGCGTGCGGCGGCGACGAGAACATGGCGACCATTATCACGTGTGGAGCAAGGAACATTAGTGTGTTTCTTGCTATGCGTGACCTGCTCATGAAGTGTATTAGTGAGCTCGAGATCCTAGCCGATGGACATCTAAGCGACTCGATGAAAGCGCGAGACGAACAGTTGATTCTGCAGCTGCTCACGACAATTCTGCACGTGTACACGAGTGACTACGACAACTTTTTGCGATTGGAGCCGAAGACTCAAACTCTTGCGCTGATCCTGACGAAGCTTCCTTGGATCGCATTCTACGACGCAAAGGTGATCGTTCTCCGGATTGTCGAGTACGTGTGCGCGGCAGCAAGCCCCGAGAGCTCGCTTCCGACAGAGCTTCTTTCAATCCTCTGCAGTTTGTTCATCGAGTACTCTACTTCTGAAACGACACCCTTGCTGGAGGTTCCTCAATGCAACAAAGAGACTCGTAGTCGTGGTGAAGATGAATCCGCAATGAAAGGCGACGATACACAGGACAATATGGCTGTCGATACCTCGGAGACGAGCTCACCAGATTCAACTGACCACTCGCTTTCACTGCTGGTATGTGGCTGCATCATCAAGATCCTGCAGAGCTCAAGCTTGGTGGCCTACAGGGAGGAACTGAATAGCCTCGGGCTACTCGAACGCGGGGTCTATGCCTTCTTCGTAAAGATCTCGAACTCATTGGCTGCGCTCGCTGAAGCAGAGGGCTCCGTTCAGCGCGAGTATCTGTCTCGGATCAACTTTTACATGAGTATGTGGGCAAACCTCGCCACATTGATGCTGAAGGACAACTGGCAGCTGTGCGTCGAGTTTCGGGAGCTGCGAGTGCATCAGGCTCTATACTCAATCGCAGAAGCTCTGGTGGCATTCGATTTGATCGGCGGCATCCCGCGGTCACAGGAGATCCGAGGGTGCTCCAGCGTTGTCTCCGTGTTTTCGGTCTTCGTCGTGCTTGCGAACTTCAAGATCTCCGGCCCACAACCCGACACAGATGATGATAAGGCGTCTCCACGATCGAGCAGTGAGTACAATCTGCTGCAGTCTGGCGTAGAGTCGGACATGAGCAAGATTCTTGAGCTGCTGCAAGCGTGCCGCGGCTCGATCCCGCGACAGTGTCACTTGCTGGGCATTCTGCGGCAAGTTCTGAAAGGCAAGGAGTTTGTCTGGAGCGCGTGGAAATCGTGCCAGGGCCACGCAACTTTGATTGCAATTCTGTCGTCAATCGACGACCTTCAAGAGGATCCGGATGGCAGCAAGTTTGCAATGATGGACATGATCTTAGAGCTATTCTGTGAGATCCTGGATCCTGTGAGCGGAGACGACGCGAATCGATGCCACTTCAAAGCGGACGTCGGTCATTCTGCTATTGCAAATTGTCTTGTGAACTCTGGTGTCGTCAAGACGCCCAATTTACCAAGCGTGCTGAACCGAGTCTTTGAGCTCATCACCGGCTCTGCACCGCCTCGAAACAAGATTCGTTGCGCCGACGCGGTACACACTCTCTTCTGCCTGCTCCCGAGCTTCGAGATGGATGTTGCGGTCACAGCATTCAATCGACTGCTGTTGAAGCTGACATCGAATGATGAGTTTTCATTTTCGAGAAGAAAGCAAGCGGGCATGCTTGTCGACGCCGGAGCGTTCACATGGCTAGCAGATCCTGCAATCGCTACATTATTTGTGCGAGATACTCCGCTGCGCGCACCTCTGACGAGCTTGATATTGGTTCTTTCAGGTGAAGAGTTGCCGACATCTCGTCTCCGCGAGTTTCTGCGCGTTGTAGCCAGGGGAATGCCCCAACTGCTGGGAAACCAGTACCACCCGTCTGTGCGCGTTGGCGCTTCGGTATCCGAGACGGACTCCGAAGAGAGCGCGGAGATCGGGTTGCGTGTACTTGAGCAGGTGTTCAACGGTCCTCACGTTCCACATGTCCTGGTTGGCACGCACGTGAAGTCGCGGATGGCATCCGGCTATGTCCACATCGTAAATAACATAGATCGTGTGTGGCCACCGTCGTCAGGATACTCTTTTGCATGCTGGGTTCGGTTTCCGCCAGAAGCGGCATACAAAGCAAGCCAACCAACGACGAGGTCTCCTCTCTCCTCATCAAGTCGAGGTGGAGCTGATTCTGAAGCCAAGACGTCTGCAGCAGTGGAGGGAAACACTGTCAGCGTCGCTTTGTGTGAAGGACACGTCACGATCACTCTCGATGGAGATGATACTGCCATTGGTGAGTGCTACTGTGTTCTCGTGGGACCCGTACTGACGTTCTTCACGAGCAGTGAATCGGCAAATCGAAATGAGAGCCCTGTGAAAACGCTCGATGTCACAGCAGTCGCTAGCAATGGACTGCTCGACTTTTACTTCTGGTCGCACGAGAAACGATTTCTGGCCAAGTGTAGAACTCCCGACGACACCGAAATGTGGCTTAAAGCGATGCAACAGTCGGAGAGCATTAGCAACGTCGTGGTTCGGAATCGGAGCGCACTCGTCGACCCGACTTCGGACGACGAACTACTTTTCGTCTCGGAAACGCCAACGTCAAGCATGCCGGAAACCGGGAATGTGAAGCAGGAACTGGAAGGCTATGCCTGTATCCTCTCGGTCTACTCTATCGAATCGGCAGGATGTTTTGTCCGAATCTACTTCGAGCAGGCAACAGGATGTCTGCGAGTCGACACGGGCTCAGTGAGCTCCGGCCCGAACATCAATCCAAATCCGAAGCGAACCTCGGCGGTTTTCAAAAACATTGACATGAACTTGCTTCGCGCAACGAACGCGACCACCTCGCGCAGTGGTGATACACTCGGTACTGCTAACACCGAGCAAAGCGAAGAAGATGGATCTCACTGGCATCACATCGCGCTGACTCACCGAAAGACTGTTGTGGGTAGTTCTCTTCTGACGCTCTACATCGACGGGTCAGAGGTGACAACAAAAAAATTAAGTTACCCTTCCGCTCCGACCGCAGGGTCGATGCAGGCGTTCGTGGGCAAAGACATTCAGGTGTGCGGGACATTTCCTGCTCTGCCGTGGAGCATTGGCCCAGCGTGGCTTACCGAGGAGGTGCTGAGCGCTGCTGCAATCGTGTGCATGTTCCTATCGGGACCATCGTTTAGCGGTCAGTTCAGCGGTCACGCGTACCGGTCTGCAGGAGAGTGGCCCGAGGCACACGCAACGTGCCAACTCGACCGCGCAACTCAGCGACGAGTTGATGTCGCGCGTTTTTCAAAGCGTCTGCAGCTCGCGAAACTCGGACGCGCTAGTCGCCGGCAGTGGAACGAAATCAGTGGATTTGGAGTTCATGTGCTTGTGGCAGCAGCGAACGATCTCTCTGCGATTGCTGAGTCTGCGACGACAACGACAGCAAAAAAAGAAGATGGCGGAGACGGTCCCCGAGTCACCGCTACTGGCGGTACAGCGGCAGGAATCTCTCGCAAGGAGCAACAAAAAGTTGAGGCGTTTGCTAGCTTCATCAAACATGACTGCGCCATGAGCTCGTTTGGCAGTGAAATGCTTCAGGTACTGAGCAACTTCAAGCTGCCTGAGAACCTGATTCTTTTTTCCCTGAACACGAAGAGCAGCGTGATGTCCAAGTCTCGAGAACTGAATCAGCAGCACACACATATTCAATTCGTCGGCACCGAGAAATCATGGCCGCTGGATCTCCCGAAGGCGCTTCCTTCCGTCGGAGGAGTGACCCAAATGGTCCTTCCACTTCTCGAGAACGCGTGGCGGTCAACGGAATTGAGCATCTTACTTAACATGCTGGCTCGCGCAGTGCGTCAAAATCCGTCTTGCTTGGCGGAGTGTCTCGAGATGAACGGATACGCACTAATCGCGAGTATGTTGACGGAGCGCATCGACTTGGTGAACGAGAGTGTCCTGGAGTCGACTATACGACTTGCGATCTCGGGAGACTTTCACACAAGCAGCACGGGAGTAGATCCAGGGTGTCTCGATAAGCAGGAGCAGTCTCGCATAGCTGCCGTCG
>JAASFZ010000771.1:0-12239 GCA_023334075.1 Globisporangium nunn | reverse complement strand
TCCTCCTTGACTTCCGACGAGTAATGCACAAGGACTTTCTCTACACTGTAGGCAAAAGACCCTGGCGAGGTCCTCTAACACACAATGGCTCGGGATCAGAAATTTTTGGTGGAATCAGGTCTAATTAAGGTGAAGTGCGATCGTGCGCGAGACATGTGGTGGTCTTATAAATCAACGCACACAGCAGCCCTAGACCGTCCCGAACATAGCTATCGAAAATTGCGAAATGAAGCGTTATCGTTCCGTGTTGTAGCACAAAGTCGAAGGCCGCAAATGCGAATTTAGCCAATCAAACAGTTGTTCGCAAACCCAGTGAAATACTTGAGTGGATACAGTATGGTACCGGGATAATGCCTGGACTACAAGGTCTGGATAATGTCTGGATCGTAAGCCATCGATGTCTCGAGCGCGCGGCATGGATGATATCTGGAGCGCGAAGGAGGGGCAGCGCGAGCACGAGGGTGCGGGAGTGCGAGCACGAGAGAGCGCGAGCGCGCGCCTAACGCGCTTAAAGGACAACGACGGCAGCAACAGCGAGAACAAGCAGACAGCAACAGCAGCGATCGATTTGTCGCACGCACCACAGATGCCGAGCATCACATGCGCGCGCTGCGGTGGTCTCAACTTCCACGCGGATCGCGCCGTGTGCCACCGCTGCGAGCCGTCGCCGTCCGTATCAGACGCAGCTGCGCTTCCTAAGGCATCTGCGACCCACGGCGCCGCGCTCTACCGCCGCGTGCTGGAGCAGCAGCGGCGTCGCGGAGCTTCGGCGGAAGGCGAGGTGATGGTCGCCGCCGACAAAAAGCCCGATGTCGGCGCACAAGCGCCAGCAGCTGCCCCGCCCGCGGGTCCGACAGCGAATGTCGCCAGAAACCGCGCGAACAAGCGGCCGCGCGCTACCGCCAGCGTTGCCCGCGACGTTATCGACCTCATCTCCTCCTCGGACGAAGGCGACGAGTACGAGGACGACCACCAGCGAGTGAAGGGCAGCACTACAAGCGAGGCACCCGCGCCGACGACGACAAGAGAAGCAGCAGCCGCTGCGAGGATACCGCCGCGAGCACCCGATGTCTCGGTCTCAGACTCGGAATCAGACGATGAAGACGCAGCTCTGAGGCCGCCGTTCCTCTGCCGGAGCTTCCCAGTCGTGCCTTTCAACGCGAACGACTTCGGTCCGCCCGACAGCGCAGCAGTTGCGCTCAGAGCGCGGAAAAACTCTGTAGCACTAGATAGCAGCAGTGGAGCTCCATCAACGGCTGCCCCATCGTCACAACTGAGTGAACCGGCGACGCCGAAGCTTGAGCCGGTTCCTCCAGTGGCACCCCCAGCAGCAGCTGATGTTCTACCTGCGCAGTCTCAGCCACAGGCACCACCTTTAGTAGTAGCAACAGCGGTCGCGCGAGCGAATCCTGTCCCAGCAGCACCGCCAATCTCCGCTGACCAGCGAGAGACTCCTGTTCTGGCACCGCCCAGCCCAGTGACCACGGCGACATCCGCCAACGCGTTCGCGAGCGAAGATGAGCTGCCACGCAGTGAGCCCTTCCAGACGCGCGTGTTTGAGGCCATCGAATTCAATCCTCGCGACTTCTCGACGCTCCATGACGGACTGCACGTGGCGAGGCGCTCGCGGCCGTCCGCGCAGAGCGATACTTCTCGGGACGACCACGTCGAAGCAACGCAAGATAAGGTGGAGACTCCAGAACCAGCTTCGTCATCTGAAGCTCCGAAGGCGCCGGCAGCTCCGCCTGTGGCGTCGACCGCAAATGTACATCTGCAGCAGAACGCAGCGCCAAAGTTTGGCTTTCGTGACGCCAAGCCGCCTGCACCTGTACCGCCTGTCCCAGTACGGCAAGCCACTTCGGCGTCATCGGAACTGGCACCAGCAGGCAGCATCCACAGTGCTGAGAGTCAGAATGGTGCAAGTGCATCACCGCCAGGGCCTCCTTTTCTCCGAAATGGTGCGGTCGCCGCTCCTCTTCGACCTCCGCCGAATGCCACTGCACCTCCGTTATCACCTCGAGTATCTGCTCCTGTGTCAGACTCGGCAACGACAACAGCAACAACAACCACTACTACTGTTACGACGGCGGCAGTGACAACTTCGCATGATCAAACTACGTCACAGAGCAGCAGTGGAGCTGGCAACTCCAGTGTGAACCAGGCTCCCGTCCGTGCAGACGGTAGCACACCAGTAGTAACCGTTTTGCTGTCTCGGAGGAAGTCCGCGCAGGAGCCTTCGGCGTCTACGGCCATCGATTCTAGCTCGGACGTCGTGGGTACCCCTGCGACCGAATCGATGAAAGCAAAGGTAGAGAGCGCAGTGCACCACTACCCCGTCGCGATCGAGCCGATCTCGAAGCCACCTCTGCTGGGGAGCTGCAGCGCCGAGTTTCTCAACTTTATGAAGGACCTCGTCGACGGTGACGACGATGAGGACGAGACGCGGAAGCTACATCGGCAGCTGCTGGAAGTCGTGGATCTGACAAACCTCACGGACTCGAGTGACGACGAAGACGACGACAGCGATGGATACGTGATCAGTGAGCCGCCATTGATACCTGTTACTGGTACTGCAACCCGTTTGGGCGTCTCCGGCGCGCACCAGCCGCATCCCTTGATCCCGAGTCTGCATCCCGCGCTATCGCTGCCTGGCGCGAGCGCTAGTGTGACCGGATTTCTCGCGGGACCGCCCCAGTTACCTCTGTCTGCGACAACAGCTGATGCTGGGAGTATAGCATCAGCAGCACCGAAGCTGGATCACCGACGCGCTGTTCGCCAGCTGGAGCCGTGCGTAATCTGCGAAGAGAAGCGGTGGGTGAAGACGATGATCCACTGCCCGACATGCGGCAAGTACTACCACAAGCGGTGCGCGAAAGAGTACGGCGACGAGACGATCTGCTGGAATTGTGAGCTCGACGGCATGATCGACGACAGCGAGCTCACGGAGACGTCGCGCGACGAGGTACTCGGCATGCTGAGCACGCTGCGGCCACTCTCAAGCGAAGAGGAAGAGGAAGATGATGACGACGAACATGATGGTGACGAGGAAGATCACGAGGGGAAGGAAGAAGAACCCCAGCCGGAGGAATCCGAGGCGAGAGCCAGCAATGGGAGTCCCGACGAGAGCAGGAGCGACGAGCCCAATAGCAACAATAGTGGCGCGCAAGCTACGCAGTTTCCTGGCGCGACGACCAAGGCGATGCAGCGGTGGAAAGCGTTCCTGGATGTGAGCACGTCGAGGATCGACGAGTCGTTCCACGCCGTCACGAACGAGATCGCGAGCGAACTGCAGTCGGCGGAGCTCAAGGCAAAGTACTCGAAGGGCTTCACGACCCCTGAGATCTTCCAGGCAGCGATCGCGGAGGTGCTGGACAGCTACGCGGACCTGCAGGACCAGCTCGACCGCGAGGCGCGCGAGAAGGCGAAGGTGACGAGCGCCACGGACTCCACGGTGGCAGTAGCCAGCGCGACGCCAGAAGTTGCTGTCGCCACCACATCCACGCTTTCCCTTGCTCCTGGGAGTGATGTGCCGAGTTCCAGCGGCACTTTTGCAGCTCCGCCGCCGCTTGCTGTCTTGGATCTCTCGAGGCCCACTGCCACCTCCGTTACGACCGAGCAGAGTCAGCAATGACACATAGCGAGTTCTTTTAGGTTTAGAGCAACTCTAGAAGTGCGACGCGTGCGCGAACGAACGCACTACTCTTTTCGTTCCTCGGGAGTTTGTCATAGCATTGAAGCGCTCGCAAAGGGCGAGAAGCAGCAGACCAAGACAACCAGTTGCCATCCGATCCGATCTCATCCATGCAACATCTCCCCAGTATCAGCGCGGCGCAAACGTCGCAGTGGCGTCAACACTCATCTGCTGATGCGCGGATTCTGTCACGAACCTCTCGAGTTGCCTTCGTCTGGTCGCTGCATGTCTTTGATTTTGTAAGACGATCTGCGACAACAGGCTCGATATTCTAATCGAGAGGTTCTTCCCGAATGTTGACGCCGAAGATTACGCCGCAATGCTTGTCAAGTCGACCACGCCCTCACATACTCCAGCACAGTTCCCAAGAACCCATCAAGCACCGCAAAGGAGCAAGGAAGCCAAGCGCATGTCGCCCCCACACTTGGCGCAATCCGCCAGCAGCCGGAATCCCTGTGAACCAATCCCCACCACGGCCGCTACCTTCGCCATTCCAGTTCTCACCATGCAGTCACCACTCGTACCAGCACTCACACCTGCAGCTCCTGCGATCCATCGCTTCCCGCACTTGGCGTTCCCATCGAGCGATGCCACTGCACTCAAGCCGCTGCTGCTACCGCGCATCGTCCTTCCGACGGTCGCTGGTGATTCCGTTCCCAGCACACTTGGGCGTCTGCCGGTGACACCCGCAGCCTCTCAACAGGAACACGGGTCGACGTCCCGAAGCAGCGCCGCTCACTCGATGATGGCGCTGCTCCAGCGACCACAGACAACAGGACACAAGAGGAGCTTCTCATCTGGCGAAGACGATGACGACGAGGAGGAAGAAGAGGAAGCGGAAAATGGCGACCGAGAAGCCAGATCGCCCCCACGTACGTGGCCACACAAGCAGAAGAAAGCCAAGAGCAGGAAGCCCACGTATCTCGTGCGCAAGGAGGAGAAGGACTTGCTCCAACTTCAAGTGCAGCAGCTGCAAGCGCAGGTGGATTTCTTGCGCGAGCGCAAAGGTATCGTAGACTGGCAGAGCAAGGAGTTCCAGACGCAGCAGACCAAGATCGTCAATGACATCCTACGCGAGAGCGTCCGTAACCAGCAGCTCTCCGTCCTCAGCGCGCAGTCCGTAGTCTCCGAGCTGCTGGCAATCGGCGAGCGCTGCCCTATCGACACGCACATCCGCCTTACCAGCGACTGGTCGAAGCGAAGAGAGACCTTGATGGCGCTCAAGGCGCAGAAGCTTCACGACGCTCAGCGTCTTCTGGAGAAGCGCATGCAGTTCGCGGACCTGAGCAGGGAGCGCCGTGAGGACACGTCATTCGCAGCAGAGAACGGTGACTACTGCAGCATTGCGTTCCAGAGCGTACCGCTGAAGGGCGTACGGTGTGTCAAGCAAGTGTACGACACGCTGCACCATCGCGTGCAGAACCTCGAGCGTAGCGTCGGCGAAGCGATGGGCATCGTGCTCACGTGCGACGGCGATGACAACTGGGACAAGACCATCCTGCACCGGCGCCTCGTGCACTCAAGCGTCCGCGACGTGCTCTCCGAGTGCAACTACGTCGTCTTCTCCGAGTTCATCGACGATGAGTGCAAGAAAGGTCAATGGTCTAGGGATAAGGCGGTTGCATCCAGCAGCAGCAGCAGCAGCAGCAGCAGCAGCAGCAGGAGTGGCGTCGGCGGCAAAGAGCTCGGGCTCTTCGTGTTGGACTACGTCGACGAGGACGAGCTGTACCCGTACCGCTCGGGACAGTGCGTGCGGCATGACGTCACGGGCGTGATCTCGTTGCGGTCCGTGTCCTGCAAGCAGACCAAGAACGGGGTCCAGGAGACCGGATCCATTGTGGTGATGACAAAGTGGCTCATGCTCCGGCTGCGGCACAACAACTCGCTGAACGTCTCGGACCTCAAGATGGAAGAGCTCAAGGCGCGCATCCAGCATGTCGGAAACGCGCTCGTGCACAACGTGCAGGAGAGCGCAAGTTTGGCGCCCAGCGACAGCGAGCTCCCGAAAGCCGCAGCTGCTGTCGTATAGCATCAAGGTGCTTGCTGGAGCAAGACACGTTGGGAGGGATAGGATAGTCAACCAGAGCGGAGCGCACGAATGTAATATGCTCTCTCTGCTACCAAAGTTCGTTCATTCCAATGTCGGTCGGTCGGTCGGTAGGTAGGTAGGTAGGTATGCACGCAGTCGTCAGCTAGTTGGTGGATGGGCGGACTGCTGCTGGTGGTTTGTGGAGGAGGAAGATGTGGAGTAGACAGCCTGGCGCACCGTCGCGAGGATCGCGTCGCCGACGTGCTCGATGCCGTTTCTCATGCGCGTGCGAAGCTGCTCGGGGATGTGAATCTCGGAGCGATGCACCTTGAGCAGCGACCAGCGATGCAGCACGACCACAAGCTCGTCGTCATCTTCGAGCAGAACGTGGTGCGTACTCGACGCTGGCGTGCTGTGTGTGCCGTTTGAGGGCTTCTCGCGACGGAACGAGGTCACCATCGCGAGGCAGGTGATGTCCTGGCGAACTCGCTCGCTCGGGCGGTACGGATACAGTGCATCGTCTTCCACGACGTCAAACACGGCGACGCCGAGCTCGTCACTTCCCGGTATCGCGACGCTGCCGCTCGGGAAGAACTCGGAGAACACGACGCTGTTGAGGTCGAGTTGCACCGCGTTCGCGATCGTGGACACCATGCGGTGGTGTGAGACGCCGTCACTCTGGCTGCCGATGATCTCGTCGTCCTCGCGGATCGTGATGTCGCCGAGCGTCTCCGACACGTTGATCTCCATGTTGAACGCGAAGTTGAGGTACGCGTCGAACACCTGCCGCGCGCTCTTCAAGCCTTCGAAAGGTGTCACGTCGAAGCGCACGGAGCAGTAGTCGCCCGCTTCAGTCTCGAACCGCTGTGTGTCCACCGATGGTCTAGCGTGGCTCAGACTGCAGCCGCGCTGGTGCAGGAAGGTCACCGCGTCTGCGAGCTTCCCCGCCTTGAGCGCCAGCAGCGTCGCGTGCCGCTGTGCCGGGTCCAGTCCCAGTCGGATACCCGGGTCGGCTAACGACGCGCTCGCATGCTCTTGCTACGCATCGCAGTCGCTTATCAGTATATCTTCTTACATACTCAGTGGCAGCCGCAAGGCTCGGACCATGAAGCGTCCCGTCATCCCGTGCGCGTTCGCCAGCAGCAGCCACTGGTTGCGGATCGCTCCGCGCAACGCGCGGTTGTCCCGCTGCTGACGCCGAATGTGCCTCAGCTGGGTCACGAGCCCCTCGCGCGCGTCGTAGAACGCCATGCGCGCCTCAAGCTCTCGCAGTTCGCTCTGCAGCGCCTTCGCCTCTTCCTGTGAATATGAGTGGTGCCTGTCAGTGCGGTTGTCAGAGGTCACCAGCCATTCGGTTGCGCTGAGTGAGATCACCTTGCGCATGTAGTACGTGCGCTTGCGCACTCGCTTCGGCTGGCTGCCGCTCGCAGGGGCGGCTGACGCCCGATGGCTGGCGTCTACTCCCGGCGCCACATTGGCGACCGAGAGCGAGAGCAGCGCGTGGGCCGATGTGTCTGCGGCGCCGCTCGCCATGGCGAGATGATGATGCTCGTCCGATGAAAAGTAAGGCATCGTATGCGTTTTAAAGAGGGTGCTTATGCTTCGCTACAAGCATACAGTAAGCACGGGACACATTCTGTCCGCAACGTACAATATTCATCTCAATACTGCGCTCGACCTCGGACGAATCAGTTTGGCGGTGCCGGGCAAATCGCTGCATGACGACCGCGACCTCTTTCCCTCCGTCGCCGTTCGCTCTCTCGCTCTCTCGCTCTCTCGCTCCCAAGTGCCTCAGCTCGAACTCGCACCACATTTCGTAGGTTGGCATGCCACTCGCCAAAACTCGCTCACGCGTCGCTAGACATGTCGAGTTGCAGTAGTTAGTGATGACTCTGGTGCACATTGACAGCCTCGTGTTGGCTGTTCAACAAGGTTCAAGCTCAGGTTCGGATGCACGTTCACCCAACCACACATGCTCACGAGCGCGCAATCGTATACGCGCTAGCAATGCTGCGCCTCACCCTGCTGCTTAGTCTCCACACGCGCCACACACGTGCACCCAATCACTCACCCACCCCCTCATTCCCACAGGTCCCGCTGGTGCACGCGCTCGCTTGCTCGTCCCTTATTCGCAGACTTCTTGGAGTCAACACCAGCCCAACCCACTATTCACGGCTAGTTATGAATATGAGGAGCTGGAGCAGTGCGATGATCTGCACGAGCGTGCACGCACTACAAGAGGTTTCTCGAGTCGTTCATGGCCAACAGAGATCGCTCAAGAGCGACGCGACCGATGACGGTGATGCACGGTAATCTACTCCAACAAGCGAAGTGGCGGCAGATTACTGACCAATCGATCTTCACGCGAGCGTGATCGACGCGGTCCGAACGTCGGATTATGCGTTGTTGTAGGGGTGGAGAGCAATCCAGTCGTTCGAGGCTCAATGGCTGACGATCTTCGCAGTTGCTCGGTACGTGGAAACAGTGGCGGTGGAAGGCGACTTGAGGGTGCTTGCAGATCAAAATCACAGAGTTTGGTGTTGAGAGTCGTAGTGTGTGGGGGAGTAGATGCGAGAGAGAGATAGAGAGAAAGAGAGGTGCCAGAAGGACAGAGGACGGCGAGCGGCTGGAGGAAGGAGAGCGCGCAGATGGTCAACTGGAGGCTCGTTTCGATCGCTCTGCAATGCACCACAACGTTGTCATCGTGCTGACTCGGTTCAAGTTTGAGCTGCATAGCAGACAAACAGACTGCTCACACATCGAACGTGCACAACACACACACGGTGGCCATAATCAACCACTCGCATGCAGAGCCAGGCAGATCGGAAGTGAACACAAGCTCAAGTGAAAAAATTGATTACCGGATGAGGAGCTCCTCGCTTTCGCATTCGGTGCTGAGTCTCCAGCCAGCGCGACTTTCGCGGTTCGTCCTTTTCTAAGCCTCTCGGACACTCAAGCGAGCGAGGCTTCAGTCTCGGATTTCTCGCTCCTCTCCGACTCACCCACTCACTCACGCGAGTCGCTTCCTCGCGCTTGATAACAAGAACTTGATCGGTGGGTTCGACTTGATCTTGGACTGGTGGTGGTGACTCGGGTAATGCGCGACAATATGCTAATCAAAGTGGCGTCTTGTCCTGCGTTGCACTCGCGCAGACAGACCACTAAAACCCCATCCCAGCACGTGAGACCAACAAGACGGAGCAAGTGAGACCACCACCACAGTCATCCCCATGATCAGCAGCATGAGCGAGCAGCCCACCCACCACCACAGACACCACCGCCAGAACCACCCGATATTCGGGCTCTCGCTGCCGCCGCTCACGCTGCACCAGTTGCCGCCGGTGCTCCCGAAGCAGCTGCCGTCACTCGTGCGCGCACCGGCGGACAGGACGCCACTGTCGCCCGTGTCGTCGTCCAGCACGCGGTCAGCGGCGTCGTCTCCTGCGTCCTCGCCCGCCGCTACGCTCAGCGGCATAAAGCGGATGCGCGTCGAGAGCCTGACTAGCGCCAGCGCTCACCCATCAGCACTGTTCACGACGGCAGCTGCAAGCTTTGAAACGTCCAGCAACGATGTCGATGACCTCTGCAGCGTCAAAAGCGAGGAGAGTCCGAAGAGGCGGGAGCGCAGACCTCGTCCGACAGATTCAGACGATGTGTTCATCTCTGGCGCGTACAAGGCGCAGCGCAAGCCGGCGCTGAACGCCACGGTGAGTCGCTTCACTCACCCGCTGTATCTGCATCGATGATGACTTGCTCTACTGACGCTGACGAGACTACTTCCTCCTTTCCGCAGCACGAACTCCGAGCACTCCGACACGACGCGGCGCAGATGGAGTACCAGATTCAGATGCTGCGCTCACACTGGCGGACAACGCTGCCCGACCAGACTGTTCTTCTACGCGCGTGCGAGGCCGCCAAGTCCAAATGGATCACGTCGCAAGCTGAAGAGCTCAACCGACAGCTCAAGGAGCAGCTTTTGCAGCAGCAGCTGTACTTGGCGTCGCTGCAGAA
Organism: Globisporangium nunn; assembly: GCA_023334075.1. Classification (NCBI taxonomy): domain Eukaryota; phylum Oomycota; class Peronosporomycetes; order Pythiales; family Pythiaceae; genus Globisporangium; species Globisporangium nunn. The sequence goes on along the minus strand of JAASFZ010000771.1, from coordinate 2,508 downwards.
CCTCGTCCTGCAGTCACCATTTTTCGAGAACTCGCGAAGCAAGGAGGTGTTTAGCGCTATGCACGCGCACATCAAGCTGGACGAGTCGCTGAACGAAAAGCAGCGGCGGGATCAGCTCAACGCACACTGTGAACTTGGTGTGCGGATGGCGCCGTCGATCGTGAACCGATTCGTGCATCAGCACGTGGACAAGGCGACAGTCGAGTCGCCGTTTTCCCACTCGAGCATTATGAGCGACGGCGACTTCACGTACTCGTCTAACCTACTGGTGTGCCGTATCCCTCACGCGTCGTTGAAGGCGGTCGCAGAAGTCGTTGGCGTCTACTTTGCGAACTTGCAGCGGGAGGTGAGAGACCACACCGGGTTGTTCTCGGAGTTCAAGTTCATCGAGCAGCTGTCAGAGATGAGCAACTACGTGCAGCTCCGGTACCAGAACGGACCAGAGTTCACGGCGATGATGAACACGACGTTCTCGATGCAGATCGGCGAGGACCGCGCCGTGGTCGTGACTGACTTCGTGGATGAAGACGCCCTCTTCCCTCTGGGCCGCTCGGGCGACAACTTGACCATGCGCGACTCGTGCCACTCGCTGGTGCTCACGCCGACTGTCGACAAGCACTCCGGACAGCACCAGATTCTGCTGCAGCGCGTGACGATCCTCCGGTACAACCTGCCGCCGAACTCTCGGCTCGTGCACCACGACCTCATGACGACGCAGCAGTGGATGAACGGAGACTTGCTGCTCAAGGTGATCTGCCAGGAGCTCAACCAGCAGCTGCGACAGGTCGTGTCGAGATAGAGTGAGAGTAGTGCGACTTAAGGTATTGACGAACATTGGGGCTTCTTCGGCTCTTGCACATGTTCGATGAGTAGAGTTCTGTTCTTGTTGTTGTTTGGCTTACCTGTACGTCCTTGCACACACCTCAAACACCGGCTCATAACTTACACCTTCAGGTTCCGTCTAAGCAGCCACAGCCGCCTGAAGCTCCCTACACACGCTCGCCATGAGCAGATCGCCGTTGAGATGCGCTATCGTAGACTTGACGTCATCGTGGATCTTGCAAGACATCGCCAGAAATGCGTAGCGATTCACGACGATGCGCTGCAGAAGCACGAGATCCTCGCCCGAGTCTTCGTCTCGAGTGGTCGACACCATGAGGTTCATACACGAAGCGACCATCTGAGTTCTCGCGTCGGAGGCATCTTCATGCTGTTCCGCGTCGTGCTCGACAAAGTCGCTCACAATCACACCTCGATTGTCGGCGAAGCGTGCGGCGAAGAGCGTGTTCTGGGTCGAGTGCACACCGGAGAGCTCGTTCGAGTACCTCATAGCCGAGTACGAGCGACGACTTAGCTGGTTGGCGTCCTGTTCTGCAATACTGAGCTCGCGACTGTTCTCGACCTTCATCTGCACTCGAAGGCAGCGTTGGAGCTCATGGGGTAATGCTTCACACGCAGCGAGTGCAGCGCGGAACACGCGGTCAAGAGGCTGGGAGCGCAGCTTGCACACAAACACGTTCGCCACGTAAGTATGGCTGGCGTCGCCCATGACGCTCAAGTGCGAGAACGGTACGGCAGTCGATGCTTTGTCGAGATGCGGATGCCCGAAACGATTCAGCAGCGCCGGTGCGACTCGCAGCGCACTCTCGCAGTGGGCATCAAGTACGGACACTCGGTTCCCACTCGAAGAGTTGGGGAGACTCAGAGGCGCGTGCAGTCCGTCGAACACGTCCTGCGCACGCAGCAACTGTAGCAACGGCGAGCCGTGGAATATCTGCTGGTGCACGTCTGCGAATAAGAGCTGCTGCTCCAGCATCTGCGCGTGTAGCTCGTCGTTGACAATGGACGAGCGCTTCGCGTTTCGCTTTTCGAGGGCTGCGGTGCATGCGCACGTAAGTAGGTCGGTGTCGACTCCGAGACACCGCCACTTGAGCTGAAGCGAGTCGAGTTCGTACTGGAGCAGAGCGCGTTCTTCGCGGAGCTGACGGAGTTCGGACTGGAGAATCGGGAGACATAGTGCAGGTAAGACCTTGCGAAGGGAGAGCTCCAAACGGAGCTGGTGATGATGCATGACAAGCTCACGTACAATGGCGGAAGCGGTCGCTTTGCGTTTCGATGGTCTCTGGTGCGCGATCTTAACAGAGGAAGTGCTAGTGGTGAAGACGGACGTCCGAGTCGCGAACATGTCATCGTAGTCATCACCATCGGTGGCAGCGAAGTGGCGGCGGGGCTCGAGCGCACCCGAGACGGCTTGGAAGCCGCGCTTGGAGCCCACCATGAAGGTCGGCGGATGGTCGAACGGCAGGAACGGGTGGAACGGAGCTGGGAGCACGCTTGGCGCCATTCTTCTTGTGATTCACTCGGAATGTGGTTGTGCAACGGGGGAGGTTGAAAGCAGCTGAGCGAGTAAGCGAAGCGGCACTGGGAAGCACTGCTGGGGCGAGCGAAATGGAAGTAAAGGGGGGGGGGGAGGAACGGCGCGAGTTTGACAGAAGGCGAGGTCGGGGG
>JAASFZ010000770.1:0-12245 GCA_023334075.1 Globisporangium nunn | reverse complement strand
CAGTGTGAAGATCGCGATCGACAGTGTGAAGATCGCGAGTGTACGTCGGATCATTGCATGTTCAAGATCGTGTGCTGAAGCTCAACACTCCTGAGAGCGTTCGACCACTCTCCTCGATCCTCAAGCTTCATCTTCGGATCCGTGCACATGCGAAGATATCGGCAGTCTCGAGACTAGCCGTATCAAAAGAATCCCCCGTGCCACTCCCCAGCGAGCGAGCGCGAGTGGGGTTCTGGTGAGAGAGATCGATGCGAGCGAGCGTGCTCTTATGCCGGGAATTGCCTCCACCGAGACTTGTCTCCTCCGGGAGTGAGTCCCGTGGGAGTCAAGGACCGGTCTCTGGGAGGGCCACTTCCGAGGGTTCAGTCAGCTGCTAGGTTTCTAGTAGTTGTCGACTTGAAGGGTAATGCTAATGGCATGGAGATTTCGAGGGCGGATCTTGGAATGACGGCTTGGTAGTTAAGAAATTAGCTAAATTATTGGGGCGAAGAAAGAAGCGGCGCGTGTCGCAGGTGGGATCTCTCGTTAATGTTTTTGGGTGTTTGTGGATAAATTGGAAAATGGAGCAAGGCGCGACTTGAGCGAGAGAGCACAGTAAAGCTGAGCAATAATCGAGTCGCCAGCTGATGTGGACGATGTCCTTGGAAGCTGGACTTGATTGTTAGTGGGCGTCATGTCGTTTGTTTTAGGTACTTGGGCACTATGCAATGGGGAGGACCGCGCTCCAAGACGACGATTGAGTCATGAACGCATTGGTGCCCATCGTCCAGGCTTCTGGGCGAAGTGCCCGTCGCTGCATACACGCGCTTGCACGTGCGCTCGTCACTATCGTGTGTTGCGCCATGTGGCACGATTTTTCGTTGCCATCATCTTGTTTATTACTTTTTTCAAAACGAAGGGTTCGTTTAAATTGCCGTCCTTGATGTGGCCCACTGCAAGTTTTGTCGGCCACACCATTTCCATTTCCACATAAACTCGCACATTCCTCCTCTTTGTCGCCCTCACCAAGGACAACAGTAGACGCTGCCTGCCATGGTGCTCCACACGCTGCTCGAGAAGCTGCCGCTGAGCCAGGGCGGCAAAGTGTTCGTCGGCACAGCGCTCTGCATCGGCATCTGCGCCATCCCGCTCATGAAAAGTGCGTCTTTCTTCACTATCGCTTGGAAACGCTATCGTGCGTCCCTCACACCCTTCCTCGCTCGCTTGCGCTCTACTCGGATCACGTGCAGAGACCAAGGCCGGCCACGACCTCTTCTCGTCCGAGAAGCCACAGGACGTGTACGACTCGGAGATCCAGCGGCGCCGCGCCAAGCTCAGCGACGCGGACCTCGCCGGCAAGTAGCTAACTGGGGCGAGTAACAACGAGTAGTTCACATCTGCGAGTACGACGGCGCCAGCTGCACCTTGAACTGCTGCGGACCCTTCTTGAGCAGGTAGCACTCGTTGCGCAGGATGTCGACAAAGTCGCGGAAGTCGTCCACCTGCAGCGCCATGTTGTCCGCCACTTCGAGCAGCTCCGCGAACGAGAAGAGCGTCGTGTTCCGACGCTGCGCCACCTTCGTGAGCCGCGCGACGTACGCCTTGACCTTCTTGGCGAGGCTCATGCCGCCGCTGCGTCCAAAGTCTAGGCCTCCGTCCTCCGTCGTGAGCGTGTCGAGCAGGCATTCCTGCATGATCTCGACGACGTCGAGCGCGTGCTGTTCCGTCACAACCTCGGAGAAGTCGGCCTTGGCGCGTGCCTGTGAGAGCCGGATGAGCGACTCGAGCTGCCGCGTCGTGATCGGCACGCTGTCCGCGGTGTTCGGATGATTCTCGCCTCCGGCGCTGCGCAGCTCCAAGTACTTCTTCTGCAGCACGCCCGCCGCCTCGCGCGACAACCGCGGGTGCACGTACCGCCGCGCGTACGCGATGAACTTCTTGAGAAAGTACATCGGGATCGCCTCCCTCGTGTACTCATATGCGTTCCCCACGAGCCGCTTGGAGAGCAGGCGCTGCGGCGGCGGCGGCGGCTGTCCGAACAGCCCGTCGTCGTCACCGTCCCCAATGCTATTGTTCGCTCGCCAGGAGTCAGCAGCGCCTCCGCCGCGACCACCCGCATCCTCTCGCGGACGCTTCCGCGAGCGTTTAGTGCGCGCGTGGATGCTCATGACGTGCTCCGAGAGCAGGCGATCGCGCTCTTCGTCCGGGCGGTCGAGGAGCACGAAGACCAGGTCGAAGCGCGAGAGCAGGGCCGCCTTCATCTTGAGGTTCTCGCTGACTGAACGGCTCCGGTTGTAGTGGCCACCGCTCGGGTTCGCAGCCGCGATCACTGACGTACGCGCGTTGAGGTTCGCGACGATGCCGGCCTTGGCGATGCTGATGCTCTGCTGCTCCATGGCCTCAAGCAGCGCCTGGTAGTCGATGCCCATCTTGTCGAACTCGTCGATACAACAGACGCCCTGGTCCGCGAGCACGAGCGCGCCGGCCTCGAGTGCGTAGTCACCCGACGCGTCCTTGACCATCGTGACGGTGAGCCCGGTCGTCGTGGTCGTGTTGCCGCCCACGTAGACTGCGCGCGGCGCGACCATCGCCACCGCGCGCAGCATCTGGCTCTTACCGAGCCCCGGATCCCCCACCACGAGTACGTGTGAGTCGGCGCGTGAGAAGCACGCCGACTCTTTCTCGTCCGGGTTGCGTGTGCCGCCGAGCAGCGCAAGCACGAGCCCGGCCTTCACGATCTCGTTGCGGTAGATCCCGGGACAGAGCGAATGCACGAGGCGGTCGAACACGTCGCCCTGGCTGATGATGTTGCTGATCTGTTCCAGGTCCTCGCGCGTGAAGTCGATGTCCGATGTCTTGTCCTTATCCTTGTCGCTGTCGTCCGCCTGCGAGCGAAAGTCGGTGGTTTAGTATCGAGCGCACTTGCGAGACATACGCACACACACACACACACACACACACACACAAGGTCTCAGCACAGACCTTGGCCGAGTTCTCGATCGAGTTGGCGCAGATGTAGAGGATGTAGAGGCTGTTGGCCTGCGCGCGCTTGCCGTAGCGGCCGCTGTGGATCTCCGAGTTGATGCTCTTGACGACCCCGGAGACCGTCACGACGTTCCCGGGGATGCATGAGTCCACCAGGTCCTCGTAGAGCTCCACCTCGATCTGAGTCGTGGTCGTCAGGTGCGAGTCATGAGATGCTAAGAAACACACAGCAAGCGCACACCATTCGCGGAATGCGTCCTGGCCCTGCGTCGTTGTTCTCCATCTCCTGAATCCTAAATACCAGCAGCAACAAGCGCATCATCCACATCACATCTGCACGCGTCAGTCCTGAGCTGCAGCTTAGCTACTTCGAGATGAGGACGCAGCGCACTTGATCTTCTGGTAGTCGACCGTCTCGACCGTCGAGCGGTTCGGCAGCAGCGTGCGGCTGCGGCACGGCGCGTTCTCGCACGCGGCTGGCGGGTTGTACTTGCCATCCGGAAACGCGCGCGACGTGACGCCGTTGCACTTGACGCACACGAAGTCGCAGCGCGTGACAAGCGGCTTGATGGCACTCACGCGCACGCACGTGCCGACGACGCTCACGAACTGGTCCACGACGTCGGCCTTGAGCGCCGCGATGGGCAGCACAGGGGTGACGCCATGCAGGCGCACGGTGATCTTGCTGCGGTCCAGCGGCACGCTGCGCTGGCGCGCGGGTGTTTCCTCGAGCGCCTGCCGCTGTTCGTGGCGCAGCATGCAGAGCGCGATGCCGAGGCATGCGATCACGTCCTCCACGTTCTCCTGCAGCACGCGCTCGAAGTCCGGCAGCCCCGCGGCCGCGCGCACGAGCTCTGTGTAATTGAGCCAGACGCTCGTGATCTCGGGCTCCGTGAGGTCGTACTACAGTAGGTGGAAAGACGTTAGCTACGCATTGACGCGGCGAAAAGAGCGAGCGATGCACACAACACGCACGTTCAGCAGCAGCGGCGCCCACTGCGCGACGTCGCGGAAGCAGTCGCGGAACGCCACGGCGGCCTTAAAACGGCCCTCATCGGCACTCACGAGCGAGTAGTAGCTGGCGTCGCGCGTGTCGTCCGGCCGCGCAAGGCCGATGTGGTGGTCCTGCGGGAAGTACTGGCTCCACACGCAGCTGGCCACCGATATGTCGCCCGCGTTCGCGGCGGCAGCGGCTTCGCTCGCGCGCGAGTGGCGCGACGGCGGCGGCGCTCGGCGCGGCAGCGGCATTGGGTCGATTTGGGAGGCGAAGATTCAAAAGTGACACAGGGATTCGAGGCAACAATGTCGAATTGGAGGAAGTTATTGGAGCACAACTCAGATTGGTCTCTCACTCGCTACCTGAGAGGACTCAGCTTGAACACCTGCTTGTACGTCATGACCTCGAGCTGCTCCCCACACGCCCGCAAAGCTTCTTCCAGGATCCGGTCGTTACGAATGACACGCTCGTTACCGCGGCGAAGCGCTGCGAAGAAAGCGCTTCGGGTGGGCGACGACGCGGAGATCGCGTCTGTGATGGTCTTCTGCACGAGCCATGGATGCATCGACCCGAAGACGTGGCGATACGCGGAGATCAGGACGGGACCCAGCTCGTCATCATTAACACCGTCGCGGTTCGTCTCCAGTACTGACTTCCTGTGCGCGCTGTTGCTGCTGCCGCTCGTCAGCTCCAGCAGAAATACCGAGACGAACTGCAGTACGTCCACGATTCCTCGGACAGCCGATCTGGTGCGAGTTTCAGATTCCTCCGAGCCGCCTCGCAGGAGAGTCTCCTGCAGCGTTACGGTCTGCAGATCGTCCTCTGTCGCCTCCAGCACGGCGATTCCACGCGCGAGGATGTTCCACGCGAAGATAAGCCCTCCACCAGGACTGCTGATCGGACTCAGGAACGAGATCATAGTTTGCAGCTCCGAGCACACACTCGAGAACAACAGCACAGGGATCTCCTGGCACGGAGCATCATCCAAAGATGATGCGAAACGCGTCAGGTGCGCTATGATCGACCCTTGAGTGTCCGAGCAGTGTCAAACGTACCTCAGGGAACTCAGACAAGCTCTGGAGACTCGTCTGAAGGACATCGAAAGCGATCTTGACGCCGGCTGTGTCTTGACTATCATCTTCTTTATCCATCGCTCCGTCCTGCCGAACGTACATCTCGTCGACCAAACATGCCGAGAGAGTTTGTGACAATCGACGCATACTCCCTACATTCGTTCTGGATGCGCCCTTCCAAGCCGGCACGTTGATGTCTCCCGTTGGATACGGCAAGTTTTTCACCACGTTGGGTCTCGGCACTCGACTATGGATCCACGAAACAGCGGACACAGTGCCGAGTAGCAACATTGCACCTGCACCGAGTGACCCGAGCCAACGCAGCAACAGCACCCTGTCGTTATCGAGATTGACCGTCTCAGTCGACATGAGTTGGATAACGTTCTGCACAACAAAGATCGTCGCGATCGCGAGGAGCACGGAGCGGGCGAGCACAACGATCCAATTGTTTTGAATCGATTCTCCGAATGATGATTCTTCGGTTGATCCAGAGATGTTCGCAAAGCTGCTGGTGTTGCTGGCGAGACGACGGTGCTCCACTCGTTTGTTACGAGCCGAGTCGTGCTGCTTTTGATCTCCCGCAGCTACTTGCTTGGTGAAATCGTCCACAGGTTGCGACGGCCACGGAACACCATCTAGCATAACTTCATCCGTCAACAGTTTCTGGACATCCTCGCGGTACGACGCGGCGCTCGTTACCGGGTTACCCTGCAAGAACAGCGAGTACAGGTTCGGTAGCGAAACGAGATACCCGACCTCCGAGATGGACCCGATCGCATTGTGACTCAGGTTTAGCACTTCGAGCGTGAACAGCTTCTCCAAGCCCGCAGTGCTCTTTAGTGCGTTGTGGCTGAGATCGAGTGAGACGATCTGCGGCAGGATCCAGTTCACACCAACCACGGAGTTGATGCGGTTAAAGGACAGGTCCAGCTCCTGCAGATTCGCGCACGCCTTAAGCGGCTCGATCGAGCGAAGCTGGTTCTGACTCAGACAGATCGTTTTCACGGCCGGAAGGAGTTGGAGCGATGAATCTAGCTCCGTCAGCGAGCAATTGACGACGGCGAGGAACTCGAGCTGCGTCCACGCGCTCTCTTTCTGTGCGGTTGGCTCTGAGTCGCCGTTGTCGAGAAGAACAGACAAATTGGAGATCGACTGGTTATAGAATCGGAGCTCCTGGTGCGTCACAAGTGACATCGCATTGTTGCAGAGGTAGTTGGTAAGTAGGTAGGCTGGCTTCCTACGTGTTCATCAACGCATCCACCCAGCAGGCCACACGCACCTTCAAGCGCGCACGAAGCATCCGCCAGTTCGTGATCTCGTCCACGGCGCAGCAGTCGAGCTGCAGGCGCTGGAGACAAGGGAAGAACGCCACATCGAACGAGCTTGGAGCTCCCAGCCCCGTTTCATCCATAGCACCGTTGACGGCCAGCACCGTCAGCTCCAGCAAGTGTCCGCCGAGCGTGAGGATCTTGCCGGGACTCGCCGGGCCGAGTGCGCTCTCGTCCGCGTCCTCTAGCCCCTCGACGAACTGCGTGTTGATGCGCCACTGCGTGACCAGTCCGTTGTCGCTCGTGGTGGGCGTGAGCATCGTCTGAAAGAGTCCCTGAAGGTAGAAGAGGCATTGCGCGCTCACGCGGAGCGCGAACGCCTCCCGCTCCGAATGCGACGACGGCCGTCGCGAGCGCCGCCGCTGTCTGAGCGGGTCGCCCGGGGACTGCTCGAGTGTATCGAACGCCGCCGCGAGCGCCGCCAGGAATGGCTTCCCGGGCGCCACAGTGCTCAAGTCGCCCGCAGTAGTAGGAACGCTCGTAGCGCCAGGAGAGCAGGTGGCGCGCTCAAGTGGCTCGACGCGGGAGTTGGCAGCACGCATGTTGGCGGAATGAATACGAATGCATCAGTGTCTCGGCTAGGGGTTATTCGAGGGGTTTTCATCGCGCGCGGGAAGGGTTTACGCAAGCAGGTAAGGCAAGGGAAGGGTTTGCGCAAGCGCCTGGAAAGGAATTACGCAAGCATCTAGGGGTTATAGTTCAGGGGTTATCACTCTTTCACTAATGTGATCTCCCACACGGCGATGCGCGCGGCCACGAAGCACGGATGCAGCGCACTCGCTGGGATCTCGCGCCGTGCGAGCGCACGCTTGTCCAGCTCGGAGAAGAGTAGTCGGTCCGCCGCGTCGCTGCGCGTCTGGTGCGCCATGAGCACCGTTGCTGGCGTCGCCGAGTGCCGCAGCAGTGTGGCGAATGTGTGCACGAGCGGCGCGATGAGCTCTTCGACCCACACGACGTCAGCCGCCAGCACCACATCGAGCGCGCCCACGTCCGTCGGCGGGTGGAACCAGTCGAGTACCTGCGTGTGCACGGCGCCGACGTGCGTGGCGCCGCCAGCAGCGCGCGCATTCGCCAGCGTGCCGTTGACGTTGCGCGCCAGATTTTCCATGGTGTACGCGAGGTCAGTGAGGACGACTTCGCGGGCGCCAAGCAGCGCGGCTGAGAGCCCGGCGAGCCCGGTGCCTGCACCGAGCTCGAGCACCCGCTTGCCGCGCAGCTCGTCGGCGCGCGCGTGCTCAAGGTACTTGGCGAGCACGACCGCGCCGTCCCATGTCGTCAGCCCTGTACCCTTGCCGGAGTTGCCCACTTCGCCCACGGACACGGCGACGCCATTGATTGTGAGCGCGGCAGTGGCGTCAAAGAGCTTCGCAGGAAGCGCCAGAAGCGTCGATTGGCTGCTCTCGCGGATCGCGACGTTCACGCGCGCGCGCCGAAGAGAGAGCAGCTGATCGAGCGACGTCAGCGGGCGGAACTGCTGCGCGCGCGCATCATAGAGCTCCACGTCGATCTCCGGCAGCTGCTCGGAGTGATGGCTGGTGCGGTCGGTGGCGGCGTTCGCAGTTGCCATCGCGTCCGAGATTGTTCTCTGCAGCAGAACTTGCAGCTGCGTGATGCTGGTCGGCGCGTCGACGCGGAGCGTCATCGGCGCAAGGTCGCCGGTGTTCTGCACGTCCACGCGCAGCGTCAACGGGCGCGATTGGCGAGCGGAAGTTGTCGGCGACGCCATCCCGAGCAGCAGCAGCAGGAGAAAGCGCGCCATTAAGTGGGATCGAGTCGCGGCCCTTGTCACAAATTGTCGTCGGAGGTCGCACGAAGGTGAGCCGAGGAATGGCGCGTCGTGATTGGTGGAATTCAAATACATTTGACAAGATTCGAACTGTTCGCAGCAAGTTTGTATGTGCCGTTCGAAAGAATGGTAGTTGGCCTCTTCGTTCCGCCAATCAGCAGCCGAGTTTCGTTCCCGCGTTTTTTTTTAAAAAGCGCGCGCGCTTTTTTGATTTGCAACAATCAGATCGGAGCCTTTCACTTCCAGAGCTGCTCACTCACACTCGTCGAGCCTCAGCTGTGCTCGCCGTCGGAGCTCTGCGATACAGTCCATCGACTGTGTACATACGCGCAACCTCGCGACGACCGGTAATGACAATGGAGCGCAGCGTGCTGCTGAGTCCCAGTCGCCTCAAGGCCAGGGCACCACACGCACACAGCAGCAGCGGCAGCTTGGACGGCCCCGGAACCCCCGCGACGACCAAAGTGCGTGCATGAGTGCGTCAACAGCTTGGAGCAGCAGGCGCGGCAACTGACCTGCCAGGCGACCGTGTCTCTTTGTGTGAGGGTAGCTGAGTGAGCGAGCGATTCACCATCCGAGTCCCAACCGCACGGAAGCTGCCGCCGCGATGATGCACCTGTTCACGTCGTCAACAGCAAACAAGGTGCGAAGAGCGCCAGCGCCCTCTCAGTGGAACGTCACCACGGTGAAACTTACCATCTGCTTACTAAATGCAGTCGAAGAAGGTGCGCGCCGACGCCGTTGGTAAAGTGAAACGGCGATATGTGCGCAAAGCTCCGCGCAAGCTGGACGCTGGTGCTGCTCCTACTACCACCAGCAGTACAACAACAGCCACAGAAGCTACAGAATCTGCACACTCCAAGAAACTCACAAAGCAGCACAACACCAAGACCACACCGCAGGCAGAGAACGTTGACGCGGTAGCCAACAAAGCGAGCGGAGACAAAGCGCAGTCAACCCGAGAGCCATCGATTGACTCTCCGAACGCGAAGCAGGAACAGGGCAACGAGAGCGCAGAGTGGAAGATGGCGGAGGACGACGTACGCTACTTCCCGTTCCGCGAGTACAACCGGAAAGAGAAGTCGCTTGGCCTGCTCTGCGAGAAGTGCGTCGACTGTTGATCTCCATCAACCCTGTCGTTGACTGAGATGGGATGACGCTGACGATTGTTTCTCGTCTTGGTATGAGCTTGCAGCTTCCTCAAGCTGTATCGTGGGAACCACATGACGGAGATCTGCCTCGACCGCGCCGCGGCGGAGCTGGGTGTAGAGCGTCGTCGTATCTATGACATCGTGAACATCCTCGAGAGCATCCACCTTGTCAGTCGCAAGAGCAAGAACCTGTACAACTGGCACGGACTCGGCGCTCTCCCTGTGTCGATCACCGCAATGAAGGTACACGCCGTCTGCAAGTGGTTTTGCGGGTATGGATGGCTGGCCTGTTCTTTCACACTGACTTGCTCCGTGTGATTGCAGGATCGATATTCGGAGCTTCAGAAGGAGACGGCTGCAGGACCGTGCAATTATGACTACAACTTCAAAGGTGCGTCTGAGCGCATCGTCCTCGATTGGTATGTGTGCACGAAAGCAAATATCCTTCTAACGGTTCACAACTGTCCATGCTGCTGACAGATCGGCGAAGAGGAAAGTCACTCTCGAAGCTCAGCCAGATGTTCGTGCAACTCTTCCTGTGGAAGGTGGGCCACCACCCGTTACAGTGGGGTGCACGCTCCTGTGGTTGATCACTTGCCTCCGTGTCTACTCACGCTTGATGCTGATTGCACTGTGCTCCCAGGAAAACTGTATCATCCCGCTGGACCAAGCAGCGAAGCAGTTGATCCAGATGGAGGAGAGCGAGAACGAGGAAGATCGGCTCCTGAAAAGTATGCAACTCTCGCCACACGACCACTTCTCTTCCTAGCATGTGCAGCAGCACTGTTCTCACACTTTGCTTCTCTTTCGCTCATTCCTCGCTGCAGCAAAGATTCGACGGCTCTATGATGTCGCGAACGTGCTCGTCAGCGTTGGCTTGATCGAGAAGCTCCAGCTCTCGAACTCGCGCAAGCCAGTGTTTCGATGGCGAAACCGATCAGCTTCCGAGTCCCTGGATGCGGCAGGTGGGGACGACGACGACGCTGCCGCATCAACAACGATCGCGCACGGCGAGCACGACGATCTCCAAGTGAAGCTGGAGGTGACCTTTTCAAGCCCAACAGAAACAGTCGGCGATACTGCTGCTGCTGCAGCCGACATCAAATCCGAGACAGCACCGTCGATCGACCTCCAGTGTGAAGAAGACGCAGATGCACTCAAGACGTCACAGTCATGCGACAGCGATTCGTTCGACGACGGTAGCGACTCGCAGTCTGAGTGCAGCCTAAGCGGGTCGCCGAAGCGCAAGTACAATGAGAGCGGAGTCTCGTCCCCACTCGCGTCAGACGACGAGTCAGAGTCCAAGCGCGCCAAGACAGACACAACCGCGGCATTATCATCGCCGCCAGCTCTGCCAATCGTTGCAGAGCAAGACTCAAACACTGTTGGTGAGAGTGAGGCTCCTGTGGCGAAGCTGCTGCGATTCGACGCGAGCAACACCCCAGTGCATCCTCAGATCGTTCTCCATGAGCAGCAAGAGCGCGTCAGGATGTACATGCAGCAGTACATTCGCGAATATGTGGACTACCTGATGAGTCAACAAGTGCGGGTGGATCCTTCGGCAGCTATGCAGATCGTGGCTGGAGCGGAGGACGTCGTACTGGCGAGCGGCGCTACACCTGATACTGAGAGCATTGGTGTTGCCGAGGCGTCGATCGCAACGATCACGCAAAGCATCCACAGCACACCCGTGACGATCCCTTCGCTCACGAACCGCGTCACGAGCGCCATGGCCGGCAGCATCCAAGATGTGCTCTTCTCGACGAGCACCACGAGCCCGCAGTCTGTGTCAGATTTGATTCTATCGGAGAACCGAGCAGTGGGGAGCAGCGCGTCGTATGTGACGATCTCCCCGGCACTCTCACAGGACTCGCGTCCGCCGTCGAGTAGTGATGCGTCTCCTCCAGTGTCCACGTGTCCGCTGCTGGCGCCAGCGAAGATAACAGCGTTGAGTTCGTCATAGTCCGTGGCGTCATCTGGCGCGTCTTCGCAGTCTGTCGAGACACGAGCACTGTTGGGAGAGCCACAGTCCAGTACAAGTGGAGGAGATCGGCCGACCGAGTTGGCGTGGCGAGAGAGAGAGAGAGAGAGAGAGAGAGAGGAAGAGGATCCCAGTCGTCGAATGTCAATGTGAGCTTTGATCTGTTCTTGTGGTCTGGAGCAATCATTACCAGCAGCAAATCATGCCCACCGAACGTGCGCAGAGAGTCTGTATTGTACTGAGCAGTGGCCATTGCGTGCTGCTCGCCATGTGGTAGGAGACTACCAGTGTTTGATAGGAAAATGATGTTTCACGCCTGGTATGGGCGCGTTTGCTGTTTGATCCCATTCATGGGGTTTGCTCGTGCACCTGTTCTTGTTCGTGTTGCTGGCTCTGGCGCCTCTATAGATGGTGAAGACTTCGCGCGACATCAGCGATAGCATTACCGAGCGAACTTGTCGCGTTCGATGCCACATGCGTAATGACGGCACGACCAAAACATGCGCTTTGACGGTCGGGACGGTCAAGCCGCACTCTGCGTTGATCAAAGAAGACCTGTTGTCTCGGATACTGTCGCACCAAAGCAATATCATTCGCGTCCCTATCTTGCCTGGATTGTACAAACATGGTAGGCAGAACAAAGCAGGTGAAGGTATACGGAGCCATGGAAGCGGACGTGGCTCGGATCGACGAGATCGAGGAGTCCATGTGCCGACACAGGACGAGAGGTGGGTTGAGGGGTCGCGTATGATGCAATTGCAATGCGCGGGATTACATTGTGCATGAACTGCGCAATCGAGTCTTATGGACATCACAGCCGTCGCGCGGACCCAAGCGAGACAATCGCAAAATCAGGAAGTGTATTCGCTACAGGTATCGACGTCTCTACTGGTATGGCACACACAAACTCACAGGGATTCATTCGCACAAGAAAAGTGCCGTGCTGCGAAAATCGACTCGCGCGT
>JAASFZ010000077.1:0-39918 GCA_023334075.1 Globisporangium nunn | reverse complement strand
TTCATGTTCACGTGGACTCTCTGTGAGCGTCCAAGATCTCATCGTCACACCTCCTAGTGTGCTTCTGCTGACAGTAACGCAAGACGCAACATGCGTTTGCTGCAGATGTCGTCGTGCAGTGAACGCTGACTCTCCTGAGCATTGAGCATTCTATTGGATGTTGCAGTCATACTCAACTCAAGTAGACGTTTTACTTGTCGGAAAGGTGATCATATTCCTCAATACACAATTTGCTCATTCGTCGGTACCAACCTCCGAGCACTCGAACCAGATGGACGAGGCGCTGCACGCGCGCTGCGTGCTCTTCCACGAGCGCCTGACGGCGCATCCGCTCGCATGGCCGTTTCTGGAGCCCGTGGACCCCGTAGCGATGAACCTGCCGACGTACCGCGAGGTCATCGCGGAGCCCATGGATCTGCGCACGATGGGCAACAAGCTGTTCGGCGGCCAGTACGCGACGCCCGACGCCTACCGCGCCGACCTGGTGCTCATGTTTGAGAACGCAATCACGTTCAACAGCGACGACACGCACGAAGACTCGGTCGGGTGCGACGAGTGTTCGCGATGGTCATGGTGGTGCTACCCACTTCCCCTATGCAAGGTATCCACTTACACCCTTGTGTGCGCATGTGCGGGCAGCGAGATCGCCAAGCGGCTACTCGTCATGAGCATCGCTGAGTGGGAGAAGGCGTTCTCCGAGGTGCGTGCAGCGTGCAGCCATGTATACAAGAGGAAGGTGATGACGGAGAATGCACGCGCGCAGGAAGCCACGACCGACTGGAAGCAGCTGCTCGAGGCGCGGCTGCAGATGCGCATGGTCGAGCGCGCGCGCGAGGCGCAGATGGTGCTCCGCTGGAAGAACGGGTCCTTCGTCGCGCGCTTTAACCGCGAGAAGCGCGAGCAGCGCCAGCTATCGCCGCAGGAGGCCGCGTAAGCGCATGCGCCGAATTTGGTGTTCGGCACACAATATGGGGCCCGCTAAGCCGTGCGTGTTGCAATGGTGTGAGGGAACACCATATTCATACCAAATTGACAAAACACACACACACGCACACAGCTATTATAGATGCAACGCACCTAAACAAAAGTGGCTTCGGACGACATCGAAGACTAGGCAGGCAGAGCGCGGCGCGATGGACAGCATCCTCGAGCGGCTCGGTGCGCTCGCGGCCCGTGGCGGCGACCCGGACTCCCCGCCGCATGGCGACTACGCGCTCGATGCCAAGCAGGAGCTCGTCGCGGAAGCGCTGGCGCTCTGGCGGACGCTCGAAACGGTGCTGGCGACGCTGCGCCCCCAGGATCTGAGCGTCGGAGACCCGATGTTCGCCAAGCTGCTCGCATGCGCTCGCGCAGTGCTGCGCGACCCCGAGCACTGGTGCGTGCACGCCGCTGACAAGCACGCCAAGGGCGTCTACGTGTTTGTGAACCGAGTGCTCGTGAAGCTCGGGTGTCGCGGTGACCGCGAGCGGGAGGCGCTGACCCATGACGGCGTCGTGGAGCTGCTGTTCGAATCCATGCGCGGCCAGAGCGACTCGGCACTCGCAGCGAGCTCTGCGCTGCAGGTGCTGCAGACGCTGGCGTTCGATGCGAAGAACCGCACAGCGCTTGACGCCACTGGGTCGCTACCGTTCACTCTGGCGCTGATGAAGCAGCATCCGCGAGACGCCCATGTTCAGGTTTCGGGCTGCAAGTTTCTGCAGCTCATGGTCTATGACGAGGCGTGCAAGGAGAAACTCGCGCGCTCCAGCGCCGTATTCGTTATCCTCGATGCATTGCGTCGATTCCCAACTGACGTACAGGTGGCGACGAGTGCGGTGGATCTAATTTACTTCTTGGGCATGGAACTCGAGAGTAGTGCTGTGCTGACACCAACAGCGGAGACGCAGCTTGCCGCGACGATCGAATCCATCCTTGAATGTGTTCTTCGAGCGATGCACTCACACAGCCAAGTCGAGCAGGTGCAATCGAACGGAGTCGCGATCCTCAACACTTTTGTGGGTCAAAGCCAGGCGAGGCACGTCATTTCCAAAGGAACTGACAATGGCGGCAGCAGTATCTGGGAGCTCGTACTAGGAGTGTTAAGCTGTTGCTGCTGTCCGTCCGGAAGTGGAGGCAGCGACGGATGCGAAGCCGCCAGCGACGCAGTTGGACTTCTTGACGCGTTACTATCGGATCCGTTGATATCCGAATCTATCGAGAACATGCTGGCAACAGCGTCGTCCAATGACCTCACCAAGTCAGCGTACGAGACTCACAAGCTGGTGAGAAAGCTACTTAAGGTGTTGATAGCTCATATTTGTTTCCTGTGCACTTGTTTCTTGTGTTGATGCTTGCAGCACGATACAGACGCTAAAGGCACTCAAAACCAAACTCGACCAGCTCTCGAGCATTGATAGAGCTCAACACGTGTCCAGTCGACTCGAGAGCCTCGTCGAGCATGCCAGAGCGAGATTCAGCACTAACGACAACGATAGCATGAGTCGACAAGCTGAGTTGTCACTGTGTCAAGTGAGCCGACAGCTCGCACCTCCAGAGAGCGACTTCAGGACGTCAGATCAGCAACATTCTTCCCCTTCATCTCCCTGTTCTCCGAATCCATGTCCCAGCTCCAGTTTCGTGATGCATCGCGAAGACGATGAGAGTGA
Organism: Globisporangium nunn; assembly: GCA_023334075.1. Taxonomy (NCBI): domain Eukaryota; phylum Oomycota; class Peronosporomycetes; order Pythiales; family Pythiaceae; genus Globisporangium; species Globisporangium nunn. The sequence continues at coordinate 37,273 of JAASFZ010000077.1, read as the reverse complement.
GACCCCGCTCGCCACACCATCTGGAGAACTACACTACTCAGCTGGTTCCGATCCGATTGGAAACAATCACGACACGCAAGCTCGTCTGTTCTTGGGTATGCTCGACGAGAACTCTCAAACTGTCAGCATAGATGCGACCCACAGCATCAACTCTACAGGACATCGTACTCTTCACGACCTTGCATTGTATGCGAACGACTCACCCCGTTTCCTCGACGAAATGACATTGGATTCGGAGACTGGCGGGTTCTTCGAGCAGTTCCTTCGCGACACAGACAACCGCTTCCGACCATCCGGAGGTGAGCAACCGAAACACCAACAAGCACTACCACCGCCACCACTCATGCACCCTCCGATCCAAACGAATACGCGGCTGTCTCTTGAATCGACCGCAAGTTCACAAGCACAACAAATCTGTCATCCATCAGCCTCCAACTTGCTCCTGGAATCTACAAAGTGCGGATCGGGTGGAATGGTGAACAGTGTTGAAAGTATACTGGCAAGTGCAAGTGGAGTCGCAGCCAACACAACCTTGGAGCGAGACGCACTAGCGTGGCGAGCGATGTACGAAAGCAGCGTGGAGGAGGTTCGAGTACTCAAAATGGAGAATCACAACCTTCAGGAGGATCTAAAGATCGTGTCTCGACGCGCACAGGAACAGGCGAAGCTGCTGAACTTGCAAAACAGTCGGATAGTGAATCACATGGAGGTGCACCAGCACGTTCTTGAGCGGGTTCGGACTCTCGAAGAATCGCTCAGCGTTGCGAACCGCAAGTACCAGGTCGAGCGTGAGTTACGGAATGCAGAGGTCGCGCAATGCGAAAAGATCACGCTTGCGCTCCACGACGCGCGGAAAGAGATCAAGATGCTCAGTTCGCAGAACTCGAGCGCGTCGCGTGAGCTCATGCACAAGGAGAAGCTGCGTGTCGACTACCAGCAAAAGACGTCGGAGATCAAGCACCTGAAGGAGCGTATCGAGCTCGAGCGCGACGATGCGATCATCCTAGCCAGAAGGATCGGATACGAAAAGGTAAGTCGAGCTGCGATGGAATTGCTGCGCGAGTGTGTGCTGATGATTGACGATTGTACTCTCTGCGTCCTGCGAGCAGGAGGAGCTCATGAAATTGCTTGAGGGATGTCGACAAGAAGGATTGGAAGCCCTCTTGATGCGTGAAGAGGACGTCGACGCACCGAAGCCGCGTGTGTTTGCTGAGATCGGTCGGTCGTCACCGTCTAGCGGGACGAGAAACCGAGGCATCCGACGAGGAAGCACATACAGCGGCAGCTACTCGGAGCATCCACACAAAGGATCGAGTTATAGCCCGTTCGCCGTCCAACCTATCGACACCTTGGTAGGAACATCTACATTCAGCACCTACGGCGGGCGCGGTAGTCCACGAAAGCAGTCGGCATTCGGGAGTTTCGAGAGTAGCAACAACAGGAACGCGGACCCCGAGACGATCGAGCGTGAGGACATCGGTATGGCGTCGGATGTTGTCGTTTTCTCGTTCCACTGGCTGTCATATCTAGCGTGCTCATCTATTCTTCTTTTCGCTGGCGCGCAGAAGCGAGCTTGCACGAGATCTTCGAGTCGCTGAGCTCATCGATCGAGGGCAGCGGCGTGCACATTGCGACGGTGCGGCGATTCTTCCTCGAGAGTGGCATTGTGCAGCCTCCGAACGTGTTCGCCGCCGACATCGACGTGATCCTCGCCAAGGTGCTCAACCAGCTGCAGGAGAACCGGCGGAAAGTGGTCGTGCGACGAGACTACGCGTTCGCGCAGACTGCACCTCCGCCTGCAGCGTTCTCAGCAAGCGAAACGAAGAAGTTTCGTTACTTCGACCAGGACGCGTTCAATGAGGCGGTGACGCTCGTGGGGATGAAGCGCTATCCGCGCTTCGATGTCACGCGTGTGCTGCAGACAGTTGTCGCCGAGTACTTGCACCCGATCCAGCGTCGCATGCGAGCGAATAGTATGCTGGCGCGCACGAGCGGCAGCTCAAGCGGAGCAACGCAGACTGCATCTTCCTTTTCAGCAGGTGGCAATAGCGGATCTGCTCTGCATCGGCGCAGCAGCTCGATGCACTCGCTCACTGGAGGGAGCGGCTCCTTTTGTGGGAGTCCAGGTGTGATATCGCCATCATCCGCGTGCAGCGTTGTCATGCGGACGATCCTGAACAGCCTCGTACTCCACATCAGTCACGGGAACGACAATAACCAGCGCACCTCTGGAGGCGTCGATGCAGATGAGAGCCTGAACATGGGAACAACCAGCGATGTGTGGGGAAAGCCTCGGCGGCACTCGCGCGAAGACATCGTCTACTCGATGCTCGAGATGCACAGCATACTAGCACGCGAGCTGCGACCACTCGGCACGATCTGCGAGTTCTACAGCGCGATCCACCACCACCAGAATGTGGCGGCGCGGGACGAGTTGCTGGGTATCAGCTTCGAGCTGGTGCTCAACTTCGCTATGGACTTTGAGATTATCCCGTCGTTCATGGACCGGGTGACTCTCAAGCACCTCTACGCCGAAGTTTCGGGCTTGATCAAAGCATATCTGGCACTACAGAAGCGCTTCCCGCACGCCACGGACGCAGAGACGCTCAAGAAGGTGGCGTTCCTCATGACCCTTGCTCGCGTTGCGATCGAACTTTTCAGCGCGAAAGTGGACTTCGAGACGCCCGAGAAGCAAGTCACGGGTCTCCTCCAGTGGCTCGACAACTCGGCCGGACGCGAGAAGATCATGCGCAAAGCCACGCTGCCGATCGTCATCAAGTTTTCACGCAAGCTCTACGCGCTCAGGATATAGTGAAACTGGTTCCCATTCCTCTTCCTTGCTCAATCGATCCTCAGTTTTGTACATCCACTGCACTGCACTCGAGTATGCACCAGTTTCACTGCCTGTTCAATATTCGTGTGAGTGTGTCCAGCGACTCGTAGTAGCCTCCTGCGGCTGATAGGGAGCAATTGACTTGCACGACGCTCGTAGCCACGCTGCTACGACTCGAGCTTGTTGCCCTGCTGTGGTTGTTGCTTTGATCGCAAAGCGGACTTGCGCTGCCGAACACATCGATACTGCGACTGCAACCGCTTCCGCTGAGCGGTGCTGTCATCCACGCTGGAAGCGCTTGTACTCTCGAGTCTTCGAGGTGGATCTCGCTCACTTTCGCAATCGATACTGGCTGCGGCGACGGGTTCTCAAGCTGCCGCAACGGGTTGTGTCCGAGGTACGACCGATTGCACGACGTGGCCAGGATCTCCGCCAACGATACATTCGAGATGTCATTGCCTGCGAACGACAATGAGCCCCTGACCTTTATCTCGGAGAGGAAGCGGGGCACCTGTGTGAGCAAGCTGCGTTCGACCACGAAGTTTTGCCAGCGGCTCGGCCAGTGCGCTGCAACGAGCGCATCTGGCAGCGCTGTTAGATTGCTCTGGTGCACCCGAAAGTCGACGACGGTTGGCGGGAAGCGCGCTGACAGCAGACCTGCTGGGATCCCAGTCATGTTGACGTGGACCATCATCACGATAGAGATATGCGGATGCAGGTGCTCCTCAAGCGCGGCTTGCTCGCTCCACTCGACGATGGTCGAGTTGAACATCGTGAGCATCAACAACGATGGAAGTTGTTGGATCCGAGGCGGCACATGAAGCTCCGAGCAGTGCGCAAAGATGAGTCCTTGAACGTGGCGCGCTGTCACCTCTTGCAGCGCGAGGTCCATCTCACTGATACTCCCGCTCACGCCGCGCTGCGCACAGTTGATCTCAAAAACGGCGCATGGTTCGTCGAACTCCAACCACGGTCGCATCTGGAGCTGGCAGCCTGGCGTCTGATTTTCTGGTAGTGCTGCCACGACAGCGACGCAATACAACACGAGCACTACGCCTCCGAAGGCCGCAAAGGCGATGTCGATGGCGGCGAGCGTCGAGTCTCGCTGCGCCGCTAAGAGCACCGTCTGGAAGCGGTCTAACTGATGCTTTGGACCAGCTGGGCTTGGCTCAACTTTCCGGCGAATCATCGATGATCGCCCATTTGACTTCGAGTCGATACGCGGCGCGTTCGGCAATGTGTTCACACGGCCAGCCTTGATCAATGACTTGATGGATTCCAAGACGAGAATCGTGCTGAATGCCGGAAATCGAGACGCCGCGAACACGCCCCACGAGTTCACGAGCAAGAGAGACAGCACACCCGAGTTCCGTACTACAGCCACCGGATCCGAGAACGTTCCCTTGATAGCGCTATTCCACACGCTGAAGATCAAGAACGGAATACCGACCGTGAAGCAGAGGTCAAAGAAGACGTCGAACACGAGGCAGAGCAGCCGCTTCGTCGCCTCCTTACGCCGCAGGGATAGCCGCAGCACTGGCGTGGACCAGCAGCTCAACACGAGAGTGATGATCGCGAGGTTCGGGATCGTCGGGTCCGCGACTCTCGAGCAGATCTGGAACGCCTGGAACGACTGAGACGCGATGTCGATGACTTCGCGGATATTGAATGCTAGATCGAAGAACTTGCTCCGGACGCCTGTGATGGCGTAGAGGAAGCATAGCGTCCGCTTGGTCTTCTTCATGAGCGACACCTTGCGCTGTTTCAGCGCCTGCTGTTCACCACCGTTCTTGCTGCCGGTCATGGAGTAGAGCGATCTCCACGGCAGTCCGAGCATCAGGCGACGAGACCACAGCGAGTATAAGATTGCGCGCAAACACATTGCGAAGTGCCACGTCGCAATCACGGCACTCGTCACGATCATCGCGCTCGACACCTCGACGCGCAAGCTGCTACTGACTCCAAAGTGCTGCAAATACGAGTTCATGCGAGGGTTCCCGATCGTTTGCGCGTAGATGATGCTCTCTTGGGCATACGCGACCGCGATGAGGCCGTGCACTCCGAGCACGCACACCCACAGCACGCGGTACACACCCGGAGAGAACACGACGCCTTTGCTCACTGTCGCGTCACGGAAGTCGAGAACCGCGTTGGTAATCGGAATCATGTTCCTGGACGGAGCCGGCACCACGGACGACACCATCGCTCTCGTGTCTTGCTCCACGCTGACCGCCCCGACACGCTGTCTGGAGCGACCACCGAACCATCGAAATGCCCGCATCGATCGATCGCCTTGGCTTGACGCAGCAAGTCTGTGTTGATATCTCAAGATGGACAGGAAATAGTGCCCATCGTAAGTTCTCAACATCGAATTAGCACACAGGCGCACATATAAAAAGACTAGCCCTGTGGTCCATTACACACACTCACATCGGAGCGCGCAGCGCCGCATGCTCGTCGCTCCCATCCATCCATGTGTCTGCTACTTTGCGTGCCACCTCGAAGATCGGCGAGAACGCTCCTCGCGCGACCTGCCGCTGCTCTCCTGCTGCTCGTCGCTGTAGTAGTAGCGATCGCGGCTGCGGCTGCGGCTGCGGCTGCGGCTGCGACGGCTCTCGTCGGCCGATGGTTTCCTGCGCGAAGAAGATGAGCGGCGATAATCCTTGGATCGCGAGTGGCGGTGGTGGTGGTGCCGGCGACGACGATGCGGCGAGCGAGACCTCGATGAAGACGACGAGCGGGAGCGATGGTGACGGCTACGACTGCGCCTGCTTCGTCCTGAGCGGACGGGGGATTCCGACGTCGAACGCGAGCGGGAGCGCGAGGGTGAACGGGAGCGCGACGACGAGCGAGAGCGCGACGACGAGCGGGAGCGCGACGACGACCGCGACGCGGATCGCTGACGGGAGCTACGGTGCTTGCGGTCTCGCGAGTACGAGCGTCGACTCCCACGGCTTCTCTCTCTGTGCCTACTCTCTCGCTCTCGCTCGTAGTTGCGGTCGTCGCGATCGTAATCACGCCGCTCTTGCTGCGGGACGAGCTCGGCAGTACGTTGGAATGAGCTGCTACTGCCGTTCGGATCGTAGGCTCCGGACGACGATCGGAGCTCTGGCTCCAGCGCCCATCCGTGGCCACTCTGCGAAGCGTTGTATCCCGGCGGCAGCGGCGGTGGAAGGGGAGGAACGAACGCTGCGCCGTGTGGCGCGTAGCGAGCACTATGAGGAAGCGGTGGCGGCTGCTGCTGCTGGGCGTGGAAATGGCCGTTGTGGGGAACAGGAGCAAGTGGTGACGACGCGAACGGTTGCGGGTTCGCCGCGGGCCAACGGTGAGGGAGCGGTGGCACCGGTGGCTGCTGACGCATCCCGCTGGTGCTGCTGCTGCTGATTTCGACCGGAACCACCACAACGACGGCTCGCTGCGCCTGAGGAGGCGTCGCGGTCTCATCACCGTCCGACATCTCCATCGCGCTGTCCTCCGACTTGTGCTCGACAACGGTCCCGCCGCCGAAGTCGAAGCTCCGCGTCGACGGCTCGTTCGGGTTCTGCGCGCTGCCGTTCGCCGGCGAACTGCCGGCCTGCGAGAGCGACCCGTTCGTCCGACTCAAGCGCCGCGCCTTCTGCTCCAGCGCCTGACGGATCTGGAAATCGCGCTCCCGTCGCCGCCGCAGCGCGTCGCTCCGCCCCTTTTGCTCCGAGAGTCGTCGCTTCACGAAGCTCTGGATCGGCGGCGGCGCCAGCGCGTGCACCACGGCGCGCAGCTTCATCTCAATGTCGTACACGGCTTCCTGGACGTCCATGCGCTCGTCGGTGCTCAGTTCCGCGACGCCGAAGAACGTGTCAAACTTCTTGGCGACCTGAAGAAAGTTGTACAAACGACAACGATAAAATACAGACGCGATACTCCGAGTCAGAAGTCTAGAATCAGGGAAAAAACTAGTAAAGCCGAATGAACGCATGAACGCACCGTCAGCAACGTCTCCAAGATCGAGGTGGAGGCGCTCTTCGCCACCGCATCCTTCGCGCGCATGCACCACTGCAGTGCACGCTCGCGCTCGGACTCAATCGCGGTCCAGAGCTCCATCGTGTCTTCCTCTTTCGAGCCCGTCTCGACGCGCCTGAGTTTCTGGCGCAGCCAGTCGTAGTCCGGCTCGTCCTCGTACTTGAGCGACTGCAGGTACTTCATGATCGCCACGAGGTGGGACGCGCCAATGAGCCCTTCGACGAGCAGCGACGGACACTTCTCCGTGTAGTACTCCTTGAGCGTCAGCACGGTCTGACGGTTCTTCTTCTGCGCGTCCGCGGCCCACGGCAGCTCGCCCCGCATGAAGTCCATCACGAGATAGAACCAGGACCAGAGATCGTCCTTCGGCCCAAGCTCTTGGCGCCGGTGCGAGCTCAGCGACGCGTACATGGACGTGCCGCGGAACTCAGCCTGCGCGCGCGCCGGGATCACGCTCTTGTCCTCCGCGAGATGCTGGCGTGACAGCCCAAAGTCGATGATCAAGTACTTGCTGGCGTGTGCCATCAGCCACCCAGTCCGGATCCCAGTTCGTCCGTCAGTATGAACGATCTTCATCTCCCCCAGCACCGCAGTAACACGAAGAATTCTAATGCAATTACCGGTTTGCCGGGTTCGTCGCTTCGGACATGGCGAAGTTGGACGCTTTGATGTCGCGGTGCACGTATCCATGGCGGTGGAAAGCCTCGATGCAGTCGAGCATCTACGTTTCGCAGCGCATCAGACGACTCTCAGCCAGTTATTTTATACGACCATCATTCCCTTTTTCTTCCCGCACGCACCTCAAGCCCCACGGCGACGCAGCGCGCGAGCGGCACGCCGTGGAGCGCGTCAGGCGCGACGCGCAGCGCGCTCATGCTCTCGCCGAGCAGCTCCATGACGAGCACCGTGCTGTCGGCGTGCTTGCCGTGATACAGGTAGCGGCACACATAGTCGCAGTCCTGCAGGCTCTTGAGGATCGCGCTCTCCCACTCGAGCACGGGCTTGAGCGCGCTCGGTGCCTCCACCTTGATGGCCACGCGCCGATTGTCGTGCAGCGAGAACGCCAGGTAGATCTGGCTGAACGTTCCCTCGCCAATCTTCTCGACCACCTTCCAGCGCTCGGCGACCACCTCACCGGCCTGCAGTGAGGGGCGAGAGGTCGGTCAGCAACGACAAAGAAGGAGTTCTGTTAGTGATTGATGACGCAGAAAGCGAACAGAGAGAGCGCGCGCGCGTGCCGCTGCCGTCACTGGCTCACCAGCAGGATGTTCTTGTTCAGCGCCTCCATTCGTCCACGTCCACGAGCGGTAGGCGCAGGCGGGCGGCAGGCAGGTGCAGGCGGGCGGCTGGCGGAGGCGGCGGGGGAACTTTGGGGTTTAAGTTGTTTGGTGTGAAGACACACAAAATTAAACACTGCTTCGGGTTTGCCGCGATTATGACTGAGTATAGCAAGTAAACAAGAGAGGGCAGAAGCTTCCAAAGGGATGGTGTGGCAGACACCAAACGATCTTTTTTGCGAATCAAATTCGTCACTCCCTGATTCGCGTCGAAGGAGGTCGAAGCCGCGACCAACATGATGCGGTCGCTGGTGCTGCTGAGCGCCGCCACCAGCCTCCTCCTCTCGCCCGCCGCGGACGCGCTGGGGGTGCTGCCGCCGTTCGCGCGCCACGGAGAGCTCTGGGAGCGCATGCAGACGCAGAGCCAGCTGCTTTTCCAGGCGAGCGGCTCGCCAGAGCTCTGGTTCACGCAGCGCGTGGACCACTTCGCGTCCAACGAAGACGCGCTCGAAGCGTCGAACGCGACGTTCCAGCAGCGCTACTACGAGGTGAATTCGTTCTGGCGCAAGCCCGATGGCCCCGTGATCCTCTACATCGGTGGTGAAGGCGCGCTTACGGCGGCGCCCGCGGGCTTCGTGCACGTGCTCGCACAGCAGTTCGGTGCCAAGGTGCGCGCTCCTTTCTTGCGTGGCAGCTGCTGTGTCTTTCCGCTGACGATGCTGATGGGCTGGCGCGCAGATCCTAGCGCTCGAGCACCGCTTCTACGGCGCGAGCATCCCGAATGGGAACCTCGAGACTGCCAACTACCGCTACCTCACAGTGCAGCAGGCGCTCGCCGATCTCAAGCACTTCCGCGAGGCGTACCAGAAGACGCTGCCGACTGCCAGCAACAAGTGGATCGCCATCGGCGGCTCGTACCCGGGTGCGCTCGCCGCGTGGTTCCGCGTTGCGTATCCGGACACGACGGTCGCGGCGCTTTCATCGAGCGGCGTGGTCGAACCGGTGTACGCGTTCCACGCGTTCGACGAGCAGGTCGCGCTCTCGGCTGGGTCTACGTGCGCGGACGTGCTGCGCCGGACAACGGCGGCGTTCGAGGCGCAGCTTCACAGCGGCAACGCGACGCGTGTGAAGGGTCTCTTCGGCGCCGAGGCGCTTGACGACGCTGACTTCCACTACATGATCGCCGACGCGGCGGCCATGGCCGTGCAGTACGGTCATAAGGACGTGCTCTGCGGCCACATGGTCAGCGCGGACGAACGCAAGCAGTCGCTTACGGAGCAGTTCGCCAACTTTACCAACACCATGTACGGTCCCACGTTTGGCAGCGGCTGCTTCTACGACACGAACTGCCTCGTTAGCGACCGCAGCCGCTGGGCGGACGTGCGCTCGTGGCGCTGGCAAAAGTGCGCGCAGCTCGCGTACTTCCAGGTCGCTCCTGAGCGCAACAGCCTGCGCTCGACGATCGTGGACATCGCGTACCACGAGAAGCAGTGCCGCACCGTGTTTGGTGACGTGGTGAACCCGTCGGAGGGCGTCGCAGCGATCAAGAAGCTCTACGGCGGCGACCACCCGCGCGCACACAGGATTTTCTTTTCGAACGGAGGCGATGATCCGTGGCAGCGCGCGTCGGTGCGTGAGTCGCTCTCGGACGACGAGATCGCGGACCTGGCGCAGTGCGACCTGTGCGGCCACTGCGGCGATCTGCGCGCCGACCCGGACAGTCCGGAACCGCTGAAGAAGCAGCGCGAGCAGATCCTCTACTACTTGGGCAAGTGGCTCGCCGAGGCGACGGTGCCACAAGTAGAGCAGCAGCACGCGGCGGTGCAAAGCGACTCTGTCGCTGCGAAGACCGATGACGACGCCACGAACGCCTACCGATCGACGCCCCTCGTGCTCGTGCCGATCGTGTTTGCGTTCGTGGTGCTCGTGACAGTTCTCCACAAAGACATCGTGCGCGACTCTCGCTCGCGTCCGGGATACGAACGTCTCATGAATGTGTGAGGTCTGCTTTGAGTAGCAGCAGAGCTCTCGTTCTGTACCTCTGCGTTAAGCAGCTCAACATACTTTGATTGTGCCTTGAGGAGACAAAGTCGACTCTGCCTGCATTCTTGGCACTCCGAACTCTCATAGCTGCGCAAACGCTACCCCACCAAGTCTTCCAGACTGACAACGCCCTTCTTCACTGCCTGCCTGTGTTCTGGAATACTGAGAAGTGACTACTTCCGATTAGCGCAGTCTTGAGGCTCTCCTGCTGCGCGGCCACGAAGGCTTGGTAGACATGCTTCTCGAAGCACACGAACGCGATCTTGGTGTCGAACTCTTTGCGATAGATCGTGTCCCGCACCACCTGCAACGCGATCGCCGCTGCGCGGTCCACCGGAAATGCCATCCGACCTGTTGAGATCGATGCGAATGCAGCGCACGTCACGCTTGTGTCATTGGTGATCTCATGAAGCGCGTCCGTGTAGACTTTGTACAGCAAGGCGTCACTGTTGGCTATGGTGGCAGATGGCCCCGCGCAATGCACAAGGAGGTTTACCCCGGAGTTGTACCCTTGCGTGCAGAGCACACTGGCCAGCGGCCATCTCAGCGCACTGGTGTCTCTCGCAGCGATCGACATGTCCAGATCCGGGCCAGCTCTCTCGTGAACTCGCGCAGCCACGCCTACACCCGGGTTTCGGAAGGTAAACGACGTGGGGAACACGAGGCAGTCGACCGTGTGGCCATGCACACTCGTGACAGTCCCGAGATCGCCTTCGATGACGAATACGTTTTGCTTCAGATACTGCAGCTGGCTGCGAAGGCTCAGGAAGTCACCAAGTGCGCGGCATCCGAACGCCTTCACCGTAAGATTCACAGTTAACGGCCACCGCGACTGCGGCATGTTGCAGGGGACGTAGGCGCCCCTGACCTCCGCTGAGCAGCACACACCGCAGTGGAGTCGCAGCAGCGCCTGCCAGCGCCGCTCGTCCTCGAGTACCGCACACGCGCATTTGCTGAAACGCAGCACGGAGCAAAGCACGGCGACCGCGCGCGAGTCGAGAAACGTCAATAGCTCGCCACTGAGTTCGCCGTGCACCACCATGAGATCGGAGAGGTGGTCATGCGGAGAAGTAGCTGCTGACGACTTCTTCGGGTGCTTGCGAGGCGGTGTCGACGGCGTTGACTGCCTGTGGCGGCTCTTGGTGGTCGGAATCGCTTTCTTCTCCTTCGCAGCCATGGTGCTTGCTTTCGCTGTAAACAGAGGAAGCGCGCGAGGCTGCTGACGGTGGCGCTGATCCAATGGGATGGTTGTCAACTGGCAGATGTGTGCAGGTGTACACAACGATTAATTGCCGAGGCGAGCACCACGACACAATACGCAATGCAGTGCGGTGTCGCACGAAAGTCGCACATTTGCTCATCGTGTGAACGAACAGGCTCTCGCTAGAGACTTGCGGTCGCCTTCGAGCACGCAATATGCGCTGTCAGCGAGACAGCAAGTTTTAAGCACGAGACGTACGCTAGTGCTGGTGCTACTGCACCAGGATTCGCCTCGCGCTTGATGAACGCAGTTCCGCACCAAAGTGGCCATGATCCATCTCTCTCCGTGCATTCTCATCGCAGCCCCAGCTTCCGCTCTTTCGCCATCATATTTGTGTGTATGTGTATGCGACATCGGCTATCACCTCCGAGTACTGCTGCAGTAATCTGCGATCGTGCGTGCACGAGCATGTCCATCATTTCGGCTCCTTCGGCAGCAGCTTCACGAGCGGGTAGACCTGAGGGTTCGGAATCCCCGGCGACTTGATTGGTGTATTCGCGCCGCTCTTGTCGTTGAGCAGGAAGTAGTCCTTGCAGAAGCCTGCGACGACCTTGCTGCGATACCACGCGATAGACTCGGGCACCTCCTACGTGGTGAATTCGCCCAGGAACTTGTACGTCTTGTCGACGCTGTAGCACTCGTAAATGAGCACAGTCTCGCACTTGAGCAGCGCGACGCCGAGACGGAAGTATGACGACCCGCTCCAGTTGATGCACACGACGCGCACCTGGTGCGCGTTCACCTTGCTAAAGTCAAGAGGCAGCGGCTGGAGGTCCGTGGCGCCGTCCGCCGTCCGCTCACTGTTCGCAACGACCCCTCGCACTTGCGGGAGTTTCTTGAGAGACCTTTCACATGTGAACGGATGTGTCACACACACACACACAAATCCATGCACGCTACACTCCACTCCACTCCACTTGCACACTTGCACACTCGTCAGCAAGCGCGCAAGTCGGATCCATGAGCTCCACGATGAACCTCTCGCCACCTCGCGCTCGCTATCCTTCGGAATTTGTAGTCGACATCGACACGACCAACACCAGCGCGATCAAATCCTCCACGATGACTGACTCGGTGGCGATCTCGACCACTGCCAGTGCTGCCGGAGACCCGGTGGTGCTCCCGAGTCTCAAGTCCAACGACCTCGAATCTCCGGGAAGCACAACAACTTCGAGCGCGAAGGAAGCGGCGGCACCGGCACCGAAGACCACTTACGTGTCCTCGCAGACCGTGATCTTCTGGCTCAGTATGTGGTTCGTGCAGAACATCGGCGTGACATTCTGGAACAAGAAGGCGCTCAGCGTGATCCGGCTGCCCGTGACGCTCACGTTCGTGCACATGATCTGCAACACGATCGGCGCGTGCGTGTACATCTACGTGTACCGGGGCATCGAGCGCAAGCCGCTCAAGCCCGGTCAGCAGTCACTCATGGTCTACTTCTCGCTCATCTTCGTGAGCAACATCATCACGGGCAATTGGAGCCTCGGCCTCGTGTCGATCACGTTCAATCAGGTCATGCGCGCACTCGTGCCGGGCGTCGTCGTCGGACTGAGCATGCTCCTCCTCGGCAAGTCGTACTCTCGCGAGCGCAAGCTCTGCCTCATCCCGATCGCCTGGGGTGTCTACATGGCGTGCACGGGCGACAAGACGTGCACATTCCTGGGCCTGCTCATTACGCTCGCAGCTGTCCTGTTCGCCGGACTCAAGGTCGTGCTCTCGAATAAGTTCCTCAGCGGCGACCTGAAGCTTCACCCGGTAGACCTGATCCTGCACCAGGCGCCGTTGTCTGCGGTCTGGTGCCTCGGCGCGATGGTCATGTCGGGCGAGTGGCAGGTGCTCATGGCGAACCGAGATCGCCTCCCGCAGCTCTCGACGTGGTACTTCATCACCGGAGCCGTCAGCTTCCTGCTCAACGTCACAAGCTTCTACGCGAACAAGGTCACGTCGCCCGTGACGCTTTGCGTCTGCGGCAACGTCAAGCAGATCTTCGTGATCACGCTCTCGATCGTGATCAACCACGACGTCATCTCGGCTCAGAAGCTCTTCGGCATCTGCGTCGTCACAGTGGGCGGCGCAGCGTACGCGTACATCTCGAACCGCGAGATGAACCGTGCGTCCGTGCCCGTCCGCCCACAGCGCAGCGTCTAAGGAGAGAAACTGCGACCTGATTGAGAGGAGACGGCCACCATGAGGAGTAAGAGCGCACCACACGCCACATATTTGCGCCCTCGCTACTTGGAATACGAACTCCTTACTTCGCTGCATCTCACACATGAGCTTACTCACTTCATGGCCGCTCTGTCATATCACGCCACAGACTACAGCATATCGGCTGTTTCCAGCTCGGACCTGCGCCATCGACCTGCTCGCGCTTTTGCCGATGCCTGCTTGGTTCGTGCATGGGGCCAACCCACCGACCGATCTCTCGGCTGGTGGTTCCCCCCGTTCACATGAAGCGGCGCGACGCGTCCTCCATCTGCTGGCTGGCGAAAAAAGTCTAGGGATTCGTCGTCGCGAGGCTGCTGCACTCGCTGCTGGATCGAGTACGGCACTCCCGTTCGAAAGTAGATCTTGACTGCCAGCTCAGCAGCGCTTAGCGAAGTCACCACACTCGATGAGGACGAACGACTCGGTTCCCGCGGTGACACCACTGGAGAAGACTTTGCACTTCTTGCAGCAACCAACGTGGTTTCCTCTTGAGCGCGCACGAAGGGCGTTGGTTGACGTGGCGGAGATGACGCTGAAGTCTCAGTAGATGAATGAGATGGCTCTTCCTGAGAAGACTGCACGCTCCTCGCAGGTTGAGATACCTTCACTTGAGCAGCAGGCGTGTCCTCTGCTGTCACAGGCGACGGTGAGCTCGCTGCTGCTGTCAGATCTTCTTCCCTCTGAGGAACCGGCAGAGTATCCACCGCTGCTTCCTCCACAGACAGCGAATTCGTTGCCGCGCGCGACCGCGTCTTCCGTGACGGCGACGGAGTTGTTGCTGTGCGCGGCGATTTACGTGCCTGAGCGTTGTCAGGCGTGTCCGGAATCACAACCACGACTGGGGCCTTCGATGGCGTCGTTGCTGCTTCACAATCGCCATTCGAGTGCGCTGCACTCCGGGTTCGTTTGCGACTGCGTGGAGGAGCATTTACTGCGATCCTTTTGGCGGCAGAGTCCGGTGCCTGGGTCAACGGCTGATGTTGCTGCTGCTCAGAGTCAGCTGGTAGTTCGTTGTCATCGGACATATCGATCACGTTCCCTTCTCCCCTCTCACCGCAGCTCTTAGTTGCCAGCTCCGGACGCTCCTTGTGCTGATAAACTTTCATTTCCTCGACTGGCAGCTGTGTCTGGGACTCGGCAGCATCTGTGGTCTCGTCGTCCAAGTCCACAAATCCGTCGGCCGTGTCTGGTGCCTGAGTCTGCGGAAAGTCTCCTTCGCTGTTCATTTCGGCGACGAAGTCGCCCTGCGTAGCTTGCGACGCGTACTGAGTGTCTGGGAATCCGATATCGTCGACGAGCTGGGTGTTTTCCTGCTGCGATTCCATAAGGATGGCTCCATCGACAGCCTGTGATTCGGAAGGCGACGGTTCCTCCACTCGGTCATCTTCAAGAGCCTCCATGGACTCTGCGCCACTCTGTGCGGTCTCCTGCTCCATTGTGGGAACCGCTTGCAGCGCCGTGTCATCTTCACGGACTCTATGTGCGTTGGCGTCGCTCATCGAGTTCTCCTTGTCGGCTAACGTGTCGCTGGCTGCGTCCGCGTTTGCAGACTCTTTCCTCTTCCGCTCGTTCTGACGCGTCTGCGACAGATTGCTGGCCGCATCGCCCGACTCGCTCTCGGTGTCGTCGCTGCAGTGGATAAACGTCTCGCTCACGTCTTCCGGGTGGAACTGGAAGCCTTGGGACTCCGCCACGGACTGGCTCTCATCGTCGCCGCGCGAGAGTTCGCTCTCTTCTACTCTCTCTATCACTGCAGCTTGCAGGTCCTGAGCTGGAGGAGAATGCATTACTGGTGGAGTCTGCTCCGCGTCGCGCAGCTGCGACTGCGTCCAAGAGCCGGACTCGTTCTCCGCGATGAGCTGCGAGTCGGTCGGCTGGTTGGCATTAGGCACCCCCCACCCGACTTGGTTCTCCAGCTGCGCCTCCTGATCCTCGGGGATGACGCAGTCTTCGTCTTGCAGCGGGTGAGCATCGTCGAAGCGCACGGCGACAGGCAGCGGCAGGAGCCCTTGGCGCGTCGCGAGCCGCGCCTCGAGCGCGTCGTCATCCATCGCCCGCAGCAGCTCACCTACGGCTGTGGTCTCGTCAGCGGCCGTCGACGCGTCGACTGCGAGGGCGCTCTCGTCAATGACGCCCAGCTCATCAATCTGGCGTCATCACCAGCCATAGCGCCATTAGGTGTGCCCCTTTAGACTGGCTACTTCAACTACCGAATTGGTGTCCGCACCCAGAGACACACGCGCGGCTGGGGCGCCGTCCACCGCGCAGCTGTAGGCGCTAGCACCGCCACCCGCCGCGGCGTCGCAAAATGGTAGCGCTCCACGCGGATGAGGCTGCCGCGCAGGCTCGCGAGCGCGGGCGCGCCGCTCTTGCTGCTACCTCTGCTGCCCTCGAGCGCTGCTAGCACCTTCTGCGGCACGAACGCGTCGAGCGAGTGCTTCCGGTCCACGAGCGTCAAGCGCTGCTCTGCGGCGCACACGCGGCTCACGGCGAGGACGCGCGGCCGCGGCAGCTGCGCGACATTCGCCGGCCACTGGCTCTGCGATTGGCTCTGCGACTCGCTCTGCGACTCGCTCTCCTCGCTTCCGTCGGCGTCCGCCGATGGCGCCGCTTGCTCCGAGAGCAGCGCGAGCAGCTCGCGCTCCAGGAACTCGTTGAGCGCGCACACCGCTCGCATTTTTTTGAATTTTGGCAAGTTTGAAATTGCTTGCCTTGACCGTGCTGGTTACAGTCCCATTTTCCATACAAACTCCCTGTGAGATGTGCGAATTCCCACCCTCTCCAGACGTTCTATTGTGGATACAAGCCCGGCTGTGGTATTGATCGGTGTGCACCACACGACGATCGTACTTACGCGGGAACTCCCACTTATTGCGCTACCAAGAAGCGACGCAAGCTGTTAAACTCGAGCAGTTCACACTCCTCCCCCCTCCCTCCCTCCCTCCCTCCCTGCCGATCGCCGCCTCGAGCGCAAGATGATGCGCGTGCTCGCGATCGCGCGACCCGCCACCCGCGCGGCTCTCCACCCGCCGCTGCAGCCGCCCACGCGCTTCAAGAGCTCGACGCCCACGCGCACGACGTCCACGGCGTCGTCGTCGGAGACGTCACCGGCGTCTGCGACCGGCGGCGTGGCGCCAAACGTCCTGGCAAAGGCGGCGGTGAAAGCGCTGCGGGCCGTCGGCCTGGGACCCACGGCGCGCAGCCGCGCGCACCAGAAGATTCTGCGCTCCCGGAGTCAGCAGCAGCAGCAGCAACTGCAGCTCCAGCAGAAGCGTGTGTTCATTCGGATATGGAGTGCTTGTGAGCGCTTTGCGGTGGCGGCCGACTGACATAAACGCGTGTGCATATGTGGGGTGTTGGTCGCTGTGGCTGGCGCAGAGGCACAGGCGGCAGAAGCTGGCACCGGCGTGGCGAAGAAGATCGAGGCGACCGTGAAGGAGGCGCTGGCGGCGTCTGATCGCACGCACGTGAACAACACGCGCCTGAACCTGTCGCGCAACTCGCTGGTGTGTTAGGTGTATGTGTGCGTGAGCGCGGAAGGACGCCGCCAATAGCACTGGAGCTTGACGCGCGCTCTCTCTCTCTCCTGGGCAGGTGCTGCGCTTCAGCAACGAGAACTCGTACCTGAACTGGGCGCGGAACGGCGTGCTGTCGTCCGGCGTCGGGGTCGCCATGTACGCGCAGGAGCACCACCGCGGCGCGCAGCTGAGCGGCGCCGGGCTTATGCTGCTGGGCTTCGGCTACATCGGCGTGGGCACGGTCAAGTATATTTATTACATCCTGCGCTTCCGCCAAGTCATGGAGTTGTCGTGGGGGAGCGTCATCGGAGCCGTCTCCCACGCGTCGATCGCGCTCATGATCTGGCTCACGGCCACGGCGTCCTTCCTGGTGCGTGTGTGCCTGGGCGCATCATTACGCCTTTTATCATCATTCTCATCATCGCGCCCTCATCACAATGTTATCCAGGAGTCCGTGCCGCTCGAGCTCGACGAGATGCTGCTCACCGAGCCGATCGCGAGCTACCTGCCGTACCGCATCCGGCAAGGGCTCATCGAGACGTACAGTCTCTACCTCGACGACCTGGAGCACCACTACGACGAGCAGGAGCGCGTGCTGCGCGCCATCCAGCGCGAGAAGGAGGAGATGCTCGCCGTGAAGGAGGAGATGCTCGCCGTGAAGGAGGCGCAGATCGCCGAGGCGGAGGCGGCGGCTGTGCAGAGCTGATCTCTCTCTCTCTCTCCTCTTCCTCCTCCTCTCTCGCTCGCTCGCTCGCTTGGCGCTGCTCCTACAGTTGTGAAAAAAGATCGATCGACCGACGTGCTTGCCCTCGAGAAGACCTTAAACATTGCATTCCTCAGTTCTGATTCGCTCGCGAGTCAGGAGCCGCGTCTGAGTGATCGTCGGCTGGGAGTGTGCTCGTCGCATCTTAGGGGTACGCGGGCGCGTCCTTGAGCGCCTCCTCGAGCGGGATGTCGAAGTCCGGGTTGCGGCGCACCGTGACGCCGTCCCACGTGAGGTTGATCGGGTCGTACGCGTCCTCGCCGAGCTCGGCGTCGATGATCGGCGCGGCCACGACGATGTCGCTCTCTGCGGACTTGGGCAGCGTGAAGCCGTGCTCGACGAGCCCCTTGAGGATGTCGAGGATCTCCTTGTCGCTCTTGTTCGGCACAAACACCTGCTTCTCGACGCCCCAGTCTGCGGGACCCATGCATGCATGTTACACGACTGCTAAGCGTCCCGGTGGTCCACCTCGCCCCCCCAACTGCTCTCTCTCTCTCTCTCTCTACACTCGGCCGGGCGACCGCCACGCACCGTAGCGCGCGTACACGAACGGCTCCATCTCCTCGGCTTCTCTGTACACAAACGGCGTGCGCGGGTTGAGCATCTTGAGCTCGCCGTAGTTCTTACGGAAGAACGTGCTGAGCGTGTGTGCGCATCGTTACTCGGTTAGCTCTCTCTCTCTCTTGGGCGCATACACTGCGCAGCATGCACGGGCGAGCAACAGCAGCAGCAGCAAACGCACCGCAGTCCGTGGCTGCTCTGCGACGTGTCGCAGGCCACGAAGCGCAGCTCCTGGATGCTGCGGGAGATCTGCGCGCGCCAGCTCATGCTCCTGCCTGCCTCTCGTCTCGCTCTCAGTATGTGAGGTGAAGGAGAGCCGTCCAACCTCGCGTCACAATACACGCTCGGCAAAGTACGAACCTGCCTTTTGCATATGCAAATCAGCAGTGCAGAACCCGTATTGTTTGAATCTCCGACTTGCCTCGAAAATGGCGACGACCGCCATCGCCGCGCGCCGCCGCAGCGTCTCGGCCACCGCCGCGCCGCCCGAGGTCGTCGACGCGCTCTTCGTCTTCGACGCGCCGCAGCGCTTCGTGGACCTTGCGCGGCCGCCGCCGCCGCTGGCGTCCGTTGGCGGCACGCTTCCCCCGCACGACGCCTGGTTCGACCGCGCGCACGAAGCGCACAGTCGGCCGAGCGCCGAGCTCGCGCAGGCGGAGCACAAGGCACTGACGCTGGCGCTAGGCGCTTCCAATAGCACCAATAGCAGAAACAACAGCAGCAGCAACGCACCGCTCAACGCCGGCGCCGCGCAGGAGAAGGAGAACAGGGCAGCGGGGCCGCCGCCGCGCCGCGGGAACGTTGGCGCACCACCACCACCACCTACGGAGGCCACGAGCGTTGGCAGTCAGCAGCCCATGAGCATGGCTGTGAGCGGGTATGTGGCTAGCTGCGATGCGATGGGTGTGGTAGTACACGGCGTGCTCATATAACGGGCGACCCGCAGGCTTCCGGTGCGTCGTTCCCGCAGGTCAGCATCCGGAGCAGGCGCCGAGTCACAGCCAAGCGCGGGCGTGGAGGTTGCGCCTGCGGTGGTGGAGCGCACGCGCGCGCCGATTAAGACGACGACGGCAGTAGTGATTGGGAAGAAACGCGTTGTTGTGACCCGCGAGACGGTCGCTACGACGAAGAGATCAGGTGCCTCTGCCGCAGCGACGAAGACGAGTGCCCTGCGGGAACGGGGTCCTTCAGCCGCTCCCCCATCAAGTGTGCGAGGGAACGCTCGGTTCATGGCACCGACCGCCAGCAGCCGGTTGGCGGCGGCGGCAAAGCAGTCAGCAGACGCGCAGCGCGCCGTCGCCGCGAGAAGCGCGAAGGCAAAGACTACGACGCGCAGAGCGACGCCCGCAGGATCAGGGGCAGTGAACGACGACTTCCAGGACCTGCAGGAGCTCCTGGCGCGGCACAACAAGAAGTTCAAGGCGACCCACACGTACCAGCCGCCGCAGCATTCCGTGCGCGACGTTCGGATGGTGCGGACAACCGAGCGGCTTCTTCGTTATGATCGATGTACCCTGTCGCTGACTTGCTGAGCCATGCATACCAATGTGTGGGTGTGGTCTTCTGCAGTGGGAGAAGTCGACGCACCAGTCGTATTACGACCTGTCGCCGGAGGATCGCGTCGCGGCGAACAGCGAGATCGCCGCGTTGGTGCGGAAAGCGCGCGAAGGCAGCAGCAGCAGCGCGTGAGGTTAGTTGCCATTCTCTGCGTCGCTTTAACTTATTCCGATCCTTCTCCTTAAGCTCCGAGATCCGCAGTAGCCCTCAGGACGAGTAGCTTCTTTGCCGTCTACTGTAAAAGGGAAAACATCTCGATCGAAGAAGGAAGCGTAGATACCGTTCGAAGTGCAGTACTAAGCTGACTGGCCAGAGTACTTCACAGAGTACTCTGGCCAGTCGGCTATTGACTTAACGTCCGTCTCTTCGTGGCAGCAAAACAAGCGTGTGCGCGCGTCACGCTCGGTTCAACTCAAAGGAGAAGACGCCGCCACTGCCATCATGGACGCGTCGCCGTCGCGTCGTAAGCAGCCTCCGCGCGCGGTGAAGAAGGAGAAGCACACGCAATCCGGAGTAGGAAACGCCACCTCCTCTTCGGTGGCAGGGCACTCGATCTACGAGCTCTCGATCGACCAGGCGTTCGAGTTCGACGGCGGCTCCGGCTTCGGCTCGACGTTGCCCTCGAACCGGCCGCTACCCGCGAGTCCAGCGAGCCATGCGTCTCCGTCCTTGCTGCAGTCGCCGACTGTTGGGTTGAGCTCCTCCGGTGCAGCCGGACCCCACAAGTTCACGTTCACGAACTCTGGAGAGTACACGTCTCCGAAGAAGATCCCTGTGTTTCCTGGGACCCAAGGCAGCCCAGAGAAAAAGAAGAGTACGAAGCGAGCCAGCCCTCGCGCCAAGCAGCACGGACACTCGTCTACCGGTTCGCCGACTGGATCACCATTCGGTATCGCAGGAGAGGGTTCGTACAGCGCTGTGGCGACCAGCGGAGGAGCAGAGAAGCCGAGGCGAGAAGCGTCGCCACGGAAGTTTTTGCGCGACTCGCTTGCACAGTCATCACCAGGTCTCCACGACGACGACGAGGACGACGTGGAGGATCATGACGTGCTGCCGTCTCCTGTTGCTCTGCGATCACCTTCACGCGTGTCGTCACAGATGCAGAGCGCGACTCAGGACCAATCGCCGAGTTTGTTTATGGCATCCCATGACCCTGTGACGCAGACCAGCAACATCGTGAGCGCGGATGCAGCCGCGGAGGCTGCTGCTGCTTCTGCTGCCAGTTTCCTGCGAACCGGCGAGGACGCAATCGCGTTCTTCGCACGCAATGGCTCCGACAGCGAGATCAAGTTTGTGCATCTCAATCGCGCGAATACTGGGATCGCTTTCCGTCCGTACGACCTCGTTGTCGTGAACCAAGGCGACGTCGAGAGCGAGCACTTCACGATGTCGTCAAGCGGCCTGGTCCACTTGAGTCCTGGGAATCCGTCCGAGTTCATCGCGCTGGCGGAGTGGATGCGCCAATCCACACTGTTCAACGTGCTCACGTCCTTTCGCTTCTACAAGTACTATCTCGTGAACAAGGCGTTCTCGCTCTGGTGTGCGAACGTGCGCTTCAAGCTGTACTGTCGGCAGCGAAAGAAGCTCAAGGCGAGGCTATATCTCGCGAAGGAGAGCTTCTGCGTGCCGCTGCTCCAAGTGAAGAAAGTGATGAGCACGGAGGTTCTAAGCGTGGTGCTGCTCGATCTTCGCGCGCAAAAGACGTACGAAAGCTCAGCGTTCGTGGAATACCAGGCAACAAAGCGCACCGAGGCCGCGAAACAATTCGAGACGTCCATCGAGAAGCTGCAGGCGATCATCCAAAAGGTGTGCATCGACGTGAAGAACTTGACCAAGGTGTCGGACCCGCAAGAAGACTTTCTCTCCGATGGTGCGCAGTTCGGTGGGAGCGGGTCGCAGGAGAAGACCAAGTCGATCGTGGCGGTCAAGTCCGAGCAGCTGCAGCGCCGGAAGCTGTTCAAGCGAGCCGCTGAAGAGGCAGCGATGATCTCCGACTTGATCCGGCTCGTCGATTATGTGGCAGTGGAGAGCTTTGTGGCTCTAGCGATTCAAAGCTGCCGCGAGTTCCTCCAAGAGCTCAACAAGGTGCCGCGGAAGACAGGGCTGTTCGAGACGACGATTTTCTTTGGCGAGGACTCTACGATCTTCTCGCCGACGAGCGAGCAGATCCAGCACATCGTCGTCTCCATGACAGACGACATCGTCAGCACAGCGAACTCAGTCTCACGCGTGTTATACCTGCGTCCGTTTGCCCCGTACATCGCGAATGCTGTCACGGACGCCCCTCATGTTGGGTCTACGATTAGCTCCAGTGTCGACTTCCAGCAGATTCGCAAGGAGCTGGTGGCGAAGATCATCACAGACTACAGCGAGGCGTCCGAGTACGTCAAGATTTTCGACAGCGTGCGTCCGATCTACGAGTACGACAAGATGTGGGACTTTGACGAGTACTCGCAGCGCTCGCACACGGTCGCCACGCTCAAGGCGGACATGCTCCAGATCAGCACGTGGGAGAAAGAGCTCGAAAAGATGCGCGCCGGACAAACCATCGGCATCCTGCATGTCGAGAGCCGAAAGCTGAAGCAGACGCTGATCCCGATGACGTCCGCGAAACTGGACTCGATGAAGGGACTCGTGAAGGACCTGGCGCGCGCGAAATGCAAGAACCAACTCATTGAGTACAAACAGCGCATCCAGGCTCTGCTCCAGCGGCCACAGCACCTGAAGGAGTTTGCGAGCCACGTCGAGCGAGTGCAGTCGCTGAAGCAGAAGCAGAAAGCGCTGTCGAAGAACACGAACGTCGTGGACGAGCTGTATCGGCTGCTTGGGAACTACGGCGTCCGGATATCGTCGGAGGACATGGTGCAGCTCGACGATTTACGGAGCGTACAAGACAGCTACAAGGACGAGACGGATGCAGTCGACGCGTTTGTGCAGAGTCGCATCGGCGAGATGACCCAGCAGCTCGAAGCCAACATCCAGCGCTTGGATGAGCAGGTTCTGCAGCTCCACAGTCAGCTGCAAACGGGTGTGTTTATCGACCCGGACCAATTCGAGGATCCAACGCTGGTGAAGAACGAGCTGGACTCGGCGAAGCAACGCCTGGCGCAGCTGGACGAGCTGTCGAAGCAGTACACTGAGTACCAGGTGCTGTTTAACCAGACTCCGTTCAAGTACCTGAATTTGCAAGCCACGCAGGAGTTCTTCGCGACAGTTGAGTCGCTCTGGACGGCAGTCGAGAAGTGGAATGATACGTTCAGCGCAGCGCTGACGCACTCGTTCGTCGATGTGAACGTCGAGGAGCTGTCAAAAGAGGTTGCAGTGGCATTCAAGGATGCCTATGCGCTGCACAAGAAACTGAGCAACGATGTAACTGCGGTATTCAAAGATCGCACGGCTGACTTCAAGCTGAAGATGCCGACGATCCAGGAACTTGGCAATCCGGCGATGAAGGACCGCCACTGGGAGAAGATCTTCAAGGCGCTGCGCCAGCCGTGGTACCCCGGCATCATGTTTACGCTCGAGAACCTGATCTCGTACGAGGTGCTGGAGATGAAAGATCTCATTGGCGAAATGTCCTCGACTGCGTCTGGCGAGGCTCAAATCGAGGCGTCTTTAGCGAAGATCAAGCACGGATGGGATCAGATGGTGTTTACGTGCCTCAATCACCGCGAGCAGAAAGACGTGTACATACTTGGGAGTCTTGAGGACATCTTGACGCTTCTGGAAGACAATCAGGTGGCGTTGCAGACGATGATGGGGTCGCGATTCATCATGGGTGTGAAGGACGAGGTCGAGCGCTGGAACAAGCGGCTGTCACTGCTTTCCGACACGCTCGACGAGTGGATCACATGCCAACGCAGCTGGATGTACCTCGAGACGATTTTCTGCGCCGAAGATATTCAAAAGCAGCTGCCTGTAGAGGCGCAGAAGTTCGCGCTCGTGGACAAGAACTGGAAGAACATCATGCTGCGCACGAACGTGGACCCGAGCGTCATCCGCTCGGTCGAGAACGGCTCGGATCTGCTCGACCAGTTTCGTATGTCGAATCAGATCCTGGAGGAAATCCAGAAGTCGCTCGAAGACTACCTGGAGACCAAGCGCATGGGCTTCCCGCGCTTCTATTTCTTGTCGAACGATGAGCTGCTCGAGATCCTGTCGCAAACCCGTGACCCGCGAGCGGTTCAGCCACACCTGTCGAAGTGCTTCGACGCGATGAAGAGCATCCGGTTCAGCGAAACAGCGAACACGAAGCCTGGCGTTGCGAGCAACATCGTAAATGCGATGATCAGTGGCGAAGGAGAAATCGTGGAGTTTCCGTCACTCGTCACTGCTGCAGGGCCGGTCGAGACGTGGCTTGTCGAAGTCGAGAAAGCTATGCGCGCGAGTTTGTACGAGGACGGTGTGAAAGCGCTGACGAACTACCCGATTGAAGACGCGATCGACAGGAAGGAGTGGCTCTTCGGGTACTCGGCACAGGTAATCATCTTGGTTGACCAAGTGTTCTGGACCCGAAACGTGACAGAAGCGATCTCCCAGGTCGAGAACGGTAATGATGCGAATGCCATCGACGGGTTCTTGCAATTCAGCTTGAAGCAGATCGACGGGATGGTGCAACTTGTGCGCGGATCGCTGTCAAAGCTGCAGCGTATCCTCATGGGTGCCGTGATCACGATCGATGTCCACGCTCGAGACGTTGTTCGATCGCTGAGTGAAAGCAGGGTGTCTTCGCTAAGCGACTTCGAGTGGACAAGGCAGCTGCGATACTACTGGGAAGACGATGTGAAGAACTTTGTGGCGCGACAGACCAACACCCGATTCATCTACGGCTACGAGTACCTCGGGAACTCGCCCCGCCTGGTCATCACTCCGCTCACTGACATTTGCTATATGACACTCACTGGTGCGCTGCATTTGCGTCTTGGCGGCGCTCCTGCCGGTCCGGCAGGGACGGGGAAAACAGAGACCACGAAAGATCTCGCAAAAGCGCTTGCTGTCCAGTGTGTTGTGTTCAACTGCTCCGACGGCCTGGACTACAAGATCATGGGCAGATTCTTCTCGGGTCTCGCACAAGCAGGCGCGTGGGCGTGCTTCGACGAGTTCAACCGCATCGACATCGAGGTGCTCTCAGTGATCGCACAACAGGTGCTCTGCATCCAGCAAGCGATCATCGCAGATGTGGACCAGTTCGAGTTTGAGGGCAAGATGATCCGCCTCAACACCGGCTTCGGCGTCTTCATCACAATGAACCCGGGCTACGCGGGTCGAACCGAGTTGCCGGATAACCTAAAGGCGCTCTTCCGCCCTGTTGCGATGATGGTGCCGGACTACCGCCTCATCGCCGAGATCGTCCTCTTTTCAGAAGGGTTTGCGAACGCGCTGCCGCTGTCGCACAAGATGACACAGCTGTACTCGCTGTCGAGCGAGCAGCTCTCGAAACAAGACCATTACGACTTTGGGATGCGCGCCGTGAAGTCCGTGCTCGTGGCTGCAGGCCAGCTGAAACGGAAGGAGCCGGAGATGATCGAGGACCTGTTGCTCATTCGAGCGATGCGCGACAGCAATGTGCCCAAGTTCCTCGAGCAGGACCTTCCTCTTTTCCGAGGGATCATCGCAGATCTCTTTCCTGGAGTCGTCGTGCCGTTCGTCGATTACGGGTTGCTGCAGAAAGCGATTGAGAAGCAGTTGAACTTGCTCAACCTCCAGCAAGTGCCGTCGTTCATCACGAAGGCGATCCAAGTGCACGAGACGCAGCTCGTGCGCCACGGAATGATGCTAGTGGGAGAGGCTGGGAGCGGGAAAAGCACCAACTGCTACGTGCTTTCTCGCGCGTTGACACAGTTGTTCGAAGATGGCGTAGTGGACCGAGACGGATTCTACAAGGAGGTGCACCGCTTGATCCTGAACCCAAAGTCAATCTCTGCTGGGCAGCTTTACGGCGAGTTTAACATGTTGACGAACGAGTGGACGGACGGACTCGTCCCCAAGCTCGTCCGGCAATGCGTCCAGGAAGCAGCCGAGTCGGACAACCGCAACTGGGTCATCTTTGATGGCCCGGTCGACGCGGTGTGGATCGAGAATATGAACACGGTGCTCGACGACAACAAGACGCTGTGCTTGTCCAACAGCGAGCGCATCAAGCTGCCGCACACACTGCACATGATGTTCGAGGTGCAAGATCTGCGGGTAGCGTCCCCCGCTACGGTCAGTCGCTGCGGAATGGTGTACATGGAGCAAGTACACGTCGGTATGACATCGCTCGCGAGAACGTGGAAAGTGACGACGCTGGAAAAGATCTTGTCGTCGATGGATCTCTGCAACATGCTGCTGAATCTGATCGAGACGCATGTGCCGATCGCGATTGCGTTTGTGCGCGATCACTGCCGAGAGAAGATCGCAAGCAACAATGCGAACCTAATGACTGGCTGCCTCAATCTTCTCGCGTCATGTCTGACGAGCGGTGTCGCGCAGGCGGGGAGCAGCGTCGCGGACCTCTCGGCGCTTCTCCGCATGTACTTTGTGTTTTCCGTGACGTGGTCGGTCGGAGCGAACATCGATGACGCGTCCCGACCCAAGTTCAACGACTTTTGCATGGGGCAGTTCCGATCGCTCATGGACAGCGACGGGAACAATAGTACCAAGATGGTGGACAATGTTTACGATGTCGTGATCGACGAGGCAACTGGTCAGTGGGTAACCTGGCTTGAGAAGACTCCGCGATTCACGTTCCACCCTGGCGCGTCGTACTTTAGTATGGTTGTACCAACGCAGGACACGACGCGGTTCCGCTACATCCTTGACAAGCTGCTGCTTGCAGACCATCATGTTTTGTACAGCGGCGAGACTGGCGTGGGCAAGTCTGTGATCGCTCAGTCCTTCCTGGATGATATGGCCAAGACCGACGGCTGCATCTCGGCAACGATGAGCTACTCTGCACAGACGAAGCCTCGGAATCTGTACGAGCAGTTTGAGCTGAAGCTCGAGAAGAAGCGAAAGAACTTGCTCGGTCCACCAACTGGCAAGCGCATGCTATTCTTCGTCGACGATCTCAACATGCCCGCACTAGAGATCTACGGCGCTCAGCCGCCAAACGAGCTGTTGCGACAGATCATTGATCAGGGCGGGTTCTACGATACGTCCAAGATGTTCTTCAAGAACGTCAAAGACGTCGTGTTCACAGCAGCGTGTGCACCGCCTGGCGGGGGGCGAAGCGAGGTGTCTCCAAGGCTGCTCCGGCACTTCCACATGGTCTGGATCCCGAACTTGTCGGGCGAGGTGATGAAGCGCATCTTCTCGTCAATCTTGGGCGGCTTTCTCGCAGCAGAGCTCCCGCTCATGACTCATATGACCAATCCAGTCGTGGACGCTTCCGTGCAGCTGTATCAGCGCGTGGAACTCGAGATGCTCCCGACTCCGTCCAAGTCGCACTACACGTTCAACCTTCGTGACCTGTCGAAAGTGTTCCAGGGAGTGTTGATGATCAAGAAGGACAGTGTGTCGAATGAAGAGGGGCTGCTCCGCCTCTGGCTGCACGAGGAAGCGCGCGTGTTCCGCGATCGCCTCGTTGACGCGGACGATCGTCACTGGTTCAACAGCGCCTGCTCGGAGCTTCTCCAAGAGCACATGAAAATCTCTTGGCCACCCGAGTCGTTCGAGAACCTCTTGTACGGAGACTATTTGACGCGCGAGAACAAGTCGTACCGTCCTATCGATGACTTGGTGAGACTGAACGGGCTGCTCATGGAGTACTTGGAGGAGTACAACATCACGTTTCCGAGTCAGATGCACCTGGTGTTCTTCAACGATGCCGTGCACCACATCTCGCGAATCTGCCGTGTCCTGCGCCAACCGCGAGGCAATGCGCTGTTGGTCGGCGTAGGTGGTTCAGGTCGCCAGAGTCTCACACGCTTGGCTGCGTTCATGGCGGACTACAAGTGCTTCTCGATCGAGATCACTCGCGGATATGGCGCAAACGAGTTCCACGAGGACCTGAAGAAAGTGCTCATGTCCGCCGGCGCCGAGAACAAACCAGTCGTGTTCCTGTTCTCTGATGCTCAGATCGTGCACGAGTCCTTCCTCGAAGACATCAACAACGTGCTCAACACCGGCGAAGTCCCAAACCTGTACGCGAGCGACGAAGTCGAGAAGATCGTCAATATGGTGCGGCCACTGGCCCAACAGGTGGGCAAAGTCACACGTGAGGATATCTTGCAGTACTACGTCACGCTTGTGCGCGAGAACCTGCACGTTGTGCTCGCGGTGTCGCCGATCGGCGCCAGCTTCCGCAACCGATGCCGAATGTTCCCGTCGCTGGTAAATTGCTGCACGATCGACTGGTTCAACGCCTGGCCAGAAGACGCGCTCAACTCCGTGGCGAAGCGTTTCTTTGCGGGCAGCGCCGAGGAGCTTGGCATCGAGAGCAGCGTCGACACGCTGTGCAAGATGGCTGTCACAATTCACCGCAGCGTCGAAGAAGCGACGGCCAAGTTCTACACGCAGCTCAGGCGCCACAACTACACCACGCCGACGAGCTACCTGGAGCTCATCAAGCTCTACGTCGACATGCTGCGCAACCACCGCCACCTGGTGCGCGCGAAAGAAGCCCGGTATCGCGGAGGGCTGAAGAAGCTGACAGAGACGGAAGAAGTTGTGGGAAACTTGAAGCGCTCGCTCACGGATCTGCAGCCCGTGCTCGTGAAGGCGCAGGAGGACACTTCGACCCTGCTCGTGCAAGTCGCGAAGGATCAAGCGGAGGCCGACAAGCAGCAGCAGTTCATCCAGGGGGACGTGGAAGCCGCCAACAAGATCGCCGAAGAAGTGAAAGCGATCAAGGATGACTGCCAGAAAGATCTGGACGAGGCCATGCCCGCGTACTACGCCTCGATCAAAGCCCTCTCGCAGCTCAAGAAGGACGATATCACGGTCATGAAGACGTTCACGAACCCGCCGCGTCTCGTCGGGGTGACGATGAACGCGGTCTGCCTGCTCTTCAACGTGAAGCAGGAGTGGAATGAGGCCAAGAAGCTGCTGAACGACATGAAGTTCCTCGACAAGCTCAAGGAGTTTGACAAGGACAACATCCCGCCGAAGACCATCCGCGCGCTGCAGAAGTTCATGTCGGATGACGAGTTCACGCCCGAGAACCTGAGCAGCATCTCAACCGCAGCGACGTCGCTATGCATGTGGGTGCGTGCGATGTACACGTACGACACAGTCGCGAAGAACATCGCGCCAAAGAAGGAGAACCTGCGGCAAGCAGAGGAGCGTCTCGAGCAGGAGCAGCAGCAGCTCCAGAAGAAGCAAGCGGGGCTCAATGATGTGCTAAAGAAGGTCGCGGACCTGAAGCGGACGCTTGAAGATGCGCAGCAGAAGAAGATCGACCTCGAGAAGCAAACTGACAAGACGCAGGCGCAGCTAATCCGCGCTGAGCGGCTCATTGATTCGCTCGGCGAAGAGCAAGGACGGTGGAAGGAGTGCGCCGAGAACCTCGCGATTGACATGGTGAACCTCGTGGGCGACATGATTTTGTCCGCCGGCTGCATCGCGTACCTGGGGCCATTCACCGCCGAGTTCCGCCAGGATCTCCAGATGAGGTGGATCTCGTTCTGCAAAGAGAGCGGGCTGCCAGTGGACAGTCACTTCTCGTTCCAGCGTGTGCTCTCGGATCCTGTCGTAGTGCGCGAGTGGACCATCATGGGGCTCCCCGCAGACACATTCTCGATTGAAAATGGTCTGTTCACGACGATGGGGCGGCGGTGGCCACTCATGATTGATCCTCAGGGACAAGCAAACAAGTGGATCAAGAACATGTACAAAGCCACGAACACGCTTCAGCTCATCAAGCTCACACAGAAGGACTTCCTGCGCACGCTCGAGAATGCGATCCGGTACGGCGCGCCAGTGCTGCTCGAGAACGTCGAAGAGGACCTCGACCCGTCGCTCGAGCCTGTGCTGCTCAAGCAGATCTTCAAGCGCGGCGGCCAGTACTTGCTGCATTTGGGCGACAGCGATGTGCCGTACAGCGAGAACTTTCGGTTCTACATCACAACGAAGCTCGCGAACCCACACTACATGCCCGAGATTTGCATCAAGGTGACGATCATCAACTTTACGGTGACGCGCACTGGTCTCGAGGACCAGCTTCTCGTGGACGTCGTGCGCAGCGAGCGCCCGGACCTAGAGCAAAAGAAGAATGAGCTTACAGTGAACATTGCCGCAGACAAGAAGCAACTCAAGGAGATCGAAGACAAGATCCTGTACATGCTTGAAAACTCGCAAGGCAACATCCTTGACGACGAGGAGCTCATCGACACGCTCGCGCACAGCAAAGTCACGTCGTCTGCGATCAAGACGCGTATGGCGGAGGCCGAGACAACGTCGGTGGAGATCGATCGCACGCGTGAGGGCTACCGCTGTGTCGCGATCCGAGGTTCGATCATCTATTTCGCGATCGCAAGTCTCGCGCTCGTGGACCCGATGTACCAGTACTCGCTGCAGTTCTACCAGAAGCTCTTTGTGATGCGTTTGGAGAACTCGACCAAGTCCGACGTGCTCGAGGAGCGGCTCGAAATCCTGACGAACGACATCACGACGTCGATGTTCGTCAACGTCTGTCGAGGACTTTTTGAGAAGGACAAGATCGTGTACGCGTTCATGGTCGCGTCGAGCATCCTGCTGCAGCGCGGCGCGATCAGCGCGAGCGAGTGGAACTTCTACTTGGTGGGCGACAAACGGAGCCCTGCAGCTCAAAGCGCGCTCGCGGCTGCATCCGGTACTGCTGCGCGACCTTCCTGGCTCTCGGAGCGAGTGTGGAAGATGCTGTTGGGACTGAAAGAGGTCTCCCCAGCGTTCGATCGCCTCGCAGACGCCGCTGCGAGTCAGCCGGACGGCTGGAAGCGAGCGATGGTGCTGTCGGACTTGCCCCACGCCGAGCCACTACCGCCGCCGTGGGAGTCGCAGCTCACGAACTTTCAGCGGCTGCTCGTGCTGCGCGTCTTTCGAGAAGAGATGCTCGTGTTTGGCACGCGGGAGTTTGTCGGGCGGGAGCTGGGCAGGTTCTTCACTGAGTCGCCCCCGTTCGACTTGCAGGGCTGCTACCGTGACTCGAAACCTGAGACACCGCTGATCTTCGTGCTCTCTCCTGGAGCCGACATCAACGACTACCTGCTGGAACTCGCCAAGCAGGAGGGGAAGGAAGGGTCTGGCCTCAAGATCATCTCGCTCGGGCAAGGACAAGGCCCGATCGCTGAGGCTCTGATGAAGCAGTCGAAGGAGACCGGAGACTGGGTATGTCTGCAGAACTGCCACCTTGCTGTGTCGTGGCTCGGGCGACTCGAGCAGATTCTCGAGCAAGCTCAGAGTGAGGAGATGCACCCAGAGTTCCGTCTGTGGCTCACGAGCATGCCCAGCTCGCGCTTTCCCGTACCGATTCTGCAGAACGGCATCAAGATCACGAATGAACCTCCGAAAGGCATCCGCGCCAACCTGGGGCGCACTTTCTTGGACATGAAAGAGGCCGACTACGACGGCTGTGCGAAGCCTCGCGAGTTCAAGAAGCTCGTGTTCGCACTCGCGTTCTACAACGCTGTGTGCCTCGAGCGGCGAAAGTTCGGCGCAGTCGGCTGGAACATCCCATACGAGTGGATGAACAGCGACCTGAAGACCGGGATGCAGCAGGTGCGGCTGTACCTAGAGGAGCAGGAGATTGTACCGTACGTGACGCTCAACGTCATGGTCGCCGACGTCTCGTACGGCGGCCGCATCACCGATCGGTGGGACAAGAGGACGAACTCGAGCATCATGCGCAAGCTGTTTTGCAAGGAAGTGATGGACGACTCGTACCGCTTCACGTCGTCGAGCACGTACTTCGCGCCACCGGAGGGTAGCCTTGCGGCAGTGCGCGAGTACGTGAGCTCGCTGCCGACAGCGGACGCGCCAGACATCTTTGGTCTGCACGCGAACGCGGACATCACGTTCCAGCAGAAAGAGACCGGGCAGCTTCTTGGAACAGTTCTGCGGATGCTCGGCGGCGGAGGGGACAGTGGTGGTGGAGGAGCTGCTGCTCAGAGCAGCGACAGCATCGTGATGGAGATGGTCGTGTCGATCCAGGAGCGGATGCCCGACTTCTTCTCAGAAGCTCGCGCGCACGAGGCCACGTTCCGAGCGGCCGCCGGTGGCTCGCGCAACTCGCTTGGCGTGTTCCTGTCCCAAGAGATGATCCGATTTAACGTGCTCATCAGGGTTATGAAGAGTACGCTCGAGATGCTCAAGCGCGCGATCAAGGGACTCGTCGTGATGTCAGGATCCCTCGAGAAGATGTACAGCGGGTTCTTGGTCCAGCAGATCCCAAAAGCGTGGGAGGACGCCGGCTACCCGTGCCTCAAGCCGCTCGCGTCGTGGATCGAGGACTTCTTCGCGCGCATCACATTCACGAACGAGTGGCTCGTACGTGGGCCGCCGCTGGCGTTCTGGCTGTCGGGCTTCTTCTTCCCGCAGGGCTTCATGACTGCGGTCAAGCAGTCCTTCTCGCGCGAGCGGCAGATCGCGATCGACGCGCTCGTGGTTTCGTGCGAGCTCATGGCGAAGGACAAGGAGGCGTATCGCGTCGCACCGCCGTTCGGTGTGTACATCTACGGACTCTACATGGAAGGCGCGCGCTTCGACCGCAAGGCCATGCTGATCGCCGAGTCGATTCCAAACGAACTCTTCGACCGGATGCCAGTGATCTGGCTCAAGCCCATGCGGCGCGAGGAGTACATGCCCACGGACGTGTACGAGTGCCCGCTGTACAAGACGTCGGTCCGCGCCGGCACGCTCTCGACGACGGGTCACTCGACGAACTTCGTCGTGAGCCTCGACATCCCGACGGACAAGAACCCGGACCACTGGATCCGCCGAGGCTGTGCGATGCTCTGCATGCTCGACATGTAGTCGCTTCCGCTCGAAGCCCGTGAGCGAAGGAATAAAGTATCATAAGTGGTGTTCACATGTTCATGGCAAGCGATTCTCGTACAGTGTCTCTCTTGTATTCCGCTTGCTGAGAAGATGCAGAGTCGGACAATCGTCAATTGTAGTAGCCTGACTACTGAACTGAGGAGAGTGCATTGGAAGTGTGAAGTAGGCAGACACTGGGAAGGGGAGGAGGATCGATCGAAATTGGTATCAACAACGTGCATTGGATCATCGATCATTGGGGTACATGAGGAGGTCTGACACTAGATACAGTCCTCCGTCTGCCGCCGAAGGGGATATCTTAGTTGAGGGCACCAACACCAAAGTTCGTGGTGACCTTGAGCAGCTTCTTGGCTGCCACGGGCGTGTATCCCGCAGTGAGACCCTTGAGCTTGGCGATCGCTGTGCTGTCGCTCGCGCCAGTGAGTGCGCCGCTCTTGTCGAGCACGTTGAGCTGGCAGGAGCGACCGAGGTAGAGCTTGCAGTAGTTCTGGTTGCTTGCCGACGGCACGAAAGACGCACCGGTCGTGGTCGAGTCGTGAAGGTTGGGCACAGCCGTGGACTCGAAGTAGTTGCCCTCGATGAGCACGTAGCCCTTGTCCGCGACGTCGAACGAGAAGCCTGAGTTGTCGGCCCAGTAGTTGTTCACCGCGTGCGCGACGACGTTCGTGTTGGCGTCCGTGGAGCCACCGAACTTAGGCGAGCGCCCAGACGTGTGGTGCACAAAATTCTTGATGAGGCTGATGCGCGTCTGCGTGCCGTGGAAGATGAAGGTCCAGTAGTGGCGTCCGTCGCATGACGACGACCACGTCGTGCGGCCGTCGAACTCGGAGTTGCTGATCGTCATGCTCTTGACGCTCGCAGCGTTCGTGGTCATCATCTGGCGCCCGACGAGCGAGATGCGCACGTGGTCGAGCCAGACCTTCTCCATCGGTGTCGCACCGCCGTTCTTGCCCTGGAGGTAAATTGCGTCGCCACCCCAGACGAGGTGCGGGTTCAAGTTCGTGATGTGGATGTTCTGGATGATGACGTTGTTGCCGTTGATCCAGAGCCCCTTGCCGATGATCACGCCGCTCTGGCCGATGCCGCGCAGCGTCTTGTTGTCCGTGATCTGGAGCGGGTTCTTCGTGCCTGCGATGTCGTACGTCACAGTCACGGACGTGCCCTCGATGCAGCCACCCGTGTTGGCCATCCCGCCACTCTGCAGGATCACGTCCTGGCCCT
This sequence comes from Globisporangium nunn, assembly GCA_023334075.1. Classification (NCBI taxonomy): domain Eukaryota; phylum Oomycota; class Peronosporomycetes; order Pythiales; family Pythiaceae; genus Globisporangium; species Globisporangium nunn. Next base: position 3,078 of record JAASFZ010000077.1, on the reverse strand, counting down.
TGAAGCCGTTGTTCTTGGCGATGCACTGGCGGTGTGCGAGCGGGCGGCACCCAGGCTCCGTCTTGGTGCCCTCGCTGCCGCGGAAGTCGAACGCCTTGTTGAGATAGATCACGCGCGGCTGCGAGTCCGAGAGGTACGCCTTGAGCTCCTTGATGTCCTTCGGGTAGACAGGGGTGGCGTTGCCACCGCCCGTGGTGCCAGCGGCGAGACCCGGAGCCGATCCGATCGTGACGGCGGTCGTGGACTGCTGCACGAGCATCGCGGCGGCCGCGAGCGCGACGAACGCGAGACGGAAGGTCTTCATTGCGACTTGGAAAGGGACTTGAAGGCTCTTTCCGCTTGCGCTGGAGAAGGCGAGCTTGAAAGTGAGTTCGCCTGGCACAGCAGTGATCGAGTGCACTCTTGGGCTCCGAGAACACTCCCTGAGCACAGGTGGTTTGGGAGAGAGGGTTGACTGGCGAGGGTCACATTGGGGAATTGGTTGAGGTGATCCGATTGTGCGCGACAGCACGACGCTAGTGCCCTTCCAAGCTGCGCTCCGTCGTTGTCCACCGTTCTCAGAGAGACATCGTTGAAGGTAAGATGGGCTCTCGATGAGTCTCTTGGTCGAGTTCCCACCGCATGAAGCAGTAGCAGCAGCGCTGTATTCGGTGCGTTCGAGTCCTGGAACTGTCCATTCCGGTTATCGAGAGCGAGTCCTTGTTGTCTGTCCACGAGTTGCCCACTCCATTTCTTTAGGCTCTGAAATTTCTTCCTCGTCTCGCAACAGCGCGCGTCCTCAACTCAACTCGCTCTTCATCTGCCTTTCCACCATCGTTGACAGGGAGGAAACTCCTATGCTGCTCCGATCTTGAAGCACAGGGACATCGTGAGGCTTCCTGCGCAGCATCTGCTATCTTATTCTCCAGCATACGCACACGAACATGTAGTGCCAGTGATCAATCAGCCACCAGAGCTATTGCGATCTCCTACTCGTCGTTCTCGCTGCGACACCTCGTATGGCAGCCAGCTCGGTGTCCCGTTAACCAGGATCACTCGTCTCGTCGAGTTGGCGCACGCGCGTTTTCCCCATCCCGACGTCCTTGAAGAAGAGCTTCACGCCTGTACGCGATCGATGCCACCCACGAGGAAGTCAAGCCAAGGTGACTTGGGACGCGGCTTTGTGCAGAATTCGGTGTGCATGATCGCTCAAGAAGTCGGAGTTCCGGGAAACCACATGGGTAGACCAGCACATCTCTCTCAATCTTTCTGTCTGTCTCTCTCTCTTTCTCTCTCTCTCTATCGCCGCTCGCCAAGCAAATGCTTCCTCGCCATTTCTCAATTAGCAGACTCCTATCAGCTTACTCGCGTGATGGTCTCGATCGCCCGCATCGGCTCGCTGTTCGCGCTCCTCGCGCTCGTGACCATGCAGGTCGTGACGCCGGCATCGGCGGTCACGATCGGAAAGGCTCCGGGTCTCGCCGCTGGCACTACAGGCGGCGGCAACGCCACCCCTGTCTACCCAAAGGACATCAAGGAGCTCAAGGCGTACCTCGAGGACTCGCAGGCACGCGTGATCTACCTCAACAAGGTCTACGACTTTCGCAACACTGAGGGAAAGAAGACCGAGACGGGTTGCCGTCCGCTCAACCACCGCGAGTGCATTGCCAAGAAGAACGGCTTCCTCGGTCAGGACGTGATCCTCAACCCGGGTGACACGACGATGACGAAGACTGGCGGCTGCTCGCAGGGCACGGCGGTGAGTATCACCTACGACCTCGCGCCAAAGACCATGCTGACGGTCCGGAGCAACAAGACGCTGCGCGGCATCGGCCAAAGCGGCTCGATCCTAGGCAAGGGGCTCTGGATCAACGGTGACAACGTCATCATCCAGAACGTGCAGATCGGCGAGCTGAACCCGCACCTCGTTTGGGGTGGCGACGCGATCTACATCCAGGGCAAGAACGCTGGCAGCGGCACCGTCGCGATGGAGAAGATCTGGATCGACCACGTGCGCTTCGTCAATGTCGGCCGCCAGATGCTCGTGACAGGCTTCTCGGGCGTCAAGAGCATGACCGTGAGCAACTCTGAGTTTGATGGCCGCACCAAGTACTCGGCGTCGTGCGACGGCCGCCACTACTGGACGATCATCTTCGACGGCGAGGAGACCCGCGTGAGTTTCATCAACAACTACATCCACCACACGTCCGGTCGTGGTCCCAAGGTCACCAACACGAAGAACAACGTGTTCGTGCATGCCGTGAACAACTACTGGGGAGACAACTCGGGTCACTCGTTCGACATCACGGACAAGGGCGCCGTGCTGCTCGAGGGCAACTACTTCGAGTCCACAGCCAACCCGAGCGTGAAGGAGACCACTGGCTCGCTCTTCGTGCCGAGCAACAGCAACCAGGCGCTGTGCAAGACGCACCTCGGTCGCAACTGCGTTGCGAACACGCTTGTGAGCAGCGGTGCACTCACGGGTCGCAACGATGCGACGGTGCTGACGGGCATTAAGGCGTTCGCGCAGGTGAAGTCGACGGTCCCGGCGGCGCCGCAGAAGCTGGCGAAGCGCACGACCAACTTCGGCGTCGGCACTCTGGCGTAAGCGCTCGTGTTGCAAATTGGCGTGATTGTTTCGGTAGCATGTGCGTGGAAGTCTTGCGCACACAGGGAGTTACTGTTTGCTTACGCGTGAACTGGCTTGGTGGGAGAAGACACCTCCAGCGAGTACCATCTCTCTAATTTTTTGAATTCATTCGTACTTGAGAACGTGGGTGCCATTCGGGGGATTCGGATGTTTCACACCCCGAAGGCAAGAGAAATACAAAAACCAATGTTTTTCAGCACTTTGGTTTTTGATGAACCTCTACATCCAACATATGTGTTCATAGCGTGTGGTCTGTGTTTTTGGGTGCAATTTCGATAAGAGTTACCGCACATTAAGAAAAACCACCATAGTACGATGCACAGTGGCACAGCCAGGCGTGCTGCACTCCGGTTCCGAACGATGCAGTCCACATTGTGGGAGCGCTGGTGGAGCGCACCACCTCGTGAATACCACTGTAGCGCGCTCCACATACCAGTAGTGTACAGTAT
>JAASFZ010000769.1:0-12263 GCA_023334075.1 Globisporangium nunn | reverse complement strand
CGGCGCAGATCAACGGACTCGCGACGGGCTTCACTGCGTTCGTGAGCTTCGCCGCGCAGGCGCTCGTGATCTGGTACGGCGCCAAGCTGGTGATCAACAAAGACACGACGTTCGAGCAGATGCTGACCACCGAGGTGGTCATCATGATGTCGCTCGAGAGCATCGTGGGGGTGTCGTCGTTCTTAGGCAGCACCGTCGCAGCGTGCAAGGCGGGCTCGAGAATCCTCTCGCTCGCGGCGCGGCAAGTTCCCATCGACCCACTGAGCACCGAAGGCGTGGCACTCGAGAGCCACAAGGTGGTGGGGAAGATCGAGTTTCGCGGCGTCGAGTTCCGCTACCCGACTCGGAAGGAGGTCGTCGCGCTGCAGAACTTCAACCTGACGATCAACGCGGGCGAGACCGTCGCGTTCTGCGGGGCGAGCGGCGGCGGCAAGAGCACGATCGTGGCTCTCATCGAGCGGTTCTACGACCCCGTGCGCGGCCAGGTGCTGCTCGACGGAGTGTGTCTCCGAGAGCTCAACGTCCGTAGTCTGCGAGCGCAGATCGGGCTCGTCCCACAGGAACCGACGCTGTTCACCGGCAGTATCGCTGACAACATCGCACTCGGTGTGGAGAACGGCGGTGCGGACTCCGAAGTGCCTGCGGCGACTCGGCAGCAGATTGAGGCAGCCGCGAAGCTCGCGAACGCCCACGACTTCATCATGCGGTTCCCGGACGGGTACGCGACGCAAGTAGGCGTCAAGGGCCATCAGCTCTCGGGTGGCCAGAAGCAGCGCATCGCGATCGCGCGCGCGATCCTCAAGGATCCGGCCGTGCTCGTTTTGGACGAAGCCACGAGCGCGCTGGACGCCAAGAGTGAGCAGCTGGTGCAGGACGCGCTCGACAGAGTGCTGGCGATGCCGAACCGCAAGCGGCGCACGACGATCGTGGTCGCGCACCGGCTGTCGACGATCCAGCGCGCCGACCGGATCTGCGTCGTGAGCGGCGGGATGCTCGTCGAGCAGGGCGCGCACGCGGAGCTGCTGCACCGCGCTGGCGGGATGTACGCGCGGCTCGTGGCGTCCGCGAGTCTGTGACAGTGTAGCCATGTCACTCGCACGTCACTCGCGCGAGGCTTGAACTTTCGGGCACACATGGTTCGTTTTTTGTTCAGGCCGTGCATTTCAACCTCCGAAGTCCCATGTTTCAAGTCTCGACACTTGACCTGATTTCACTATGTGCTGCATCGATTTAGCCTCCCCCTATTTCGACGCTTGAAGGCGCCGCATTCCCACCTCACCGGATTCCTGAACTCGTCAGCTCTTGACCTCGTTGGAGGTCACACTCGTGCATTCGCCGCCCGCCAACGCCGCCGCCTACGATGGCCATCCCCACGCCGCTCTCCGCCGCCGCTACCTCTGACGCGCTGTCGTCATCGCCCTCGCTCTCGCCGGCCGCGGGCGCCGCCAAGCTCGACGCCGTCGCGGAGGAGGCGCTGGCGCTGTTCTACGCGAGCTTCCCGCGCTTCCGCGAGCTGCCGCGCGCCGCGCTCACGATCGCCAGCGCGCCCGGCCGCGTCAACCTCATCGGCGAGCACACGGACTATAACGACGGATTCGTGCTGCCGCTGGCGCTCGACAAGAGCACGGTCGTCGTCGGCGTTGCGACGCCCGCGGACGACGATGACGCGCACTCGTCACACGTCGTGTCTGCCAAGTTCCCGGGTGACCGTGTGTCCTTCCCGGCGACCGCGACCGGCGAGCTCGCGCCGGGGCTGCCGACGTGGGGCAACTACGTGCGCGGCGTCACGGCCATGTACCTGCGCCACACGGGCCGCGAGGCGCTGAGCGTGCGCGCGGCGGTCGCGAGCCGCGTCCCGTTCGGCAGCGGGCTGAGCAGCTCGGCGGCGATCGAGGTGGCGTTCGCCACGTTCCTCGAGAGCGTGTTCGCACTGCGCGGCATCTCACCGACGCAGAAGGCACTGCTGTGCCAGCAGGCTGAGCACGAGTTCTGCAACGTGCCCTGCGGCATCATGGACCAGTTCATCTCGTCATGCGGCCAGGGCAGCTGCGCGCTGCTCATCGACTGCCGCTCCAAAGAGGCCACGCCCGTGCCGTTCAACGACCCGGACGTCGTCATCGTCGTCTCCAACTCGAACGTCAACCACGAGCTGAGCGGCAGCGAGTACAAGGAGCGCGTACAGCAGTGCCGCGCCGCCGTCGCCGCGCTGCAGCGAACGTTCCCGGCGATCACGCACCTGCGCGACGCAACCATGGCGCAGCTCGACACCGTGCGCGCGCAGCTCGAGGACGTGGTCTACCGCCGCGCGCGTCACGTGATCACCGAGAACGAGCGTACGGTCAAGACCGTGGCGCTCGTGAACGGGCACAGGTACGCGGACGCCGGCGAGCTCATGTTCGCGAGCCATGCGTCGCTACGCGACGACTACGAGGTGAGCACGCCGCAGTTGGACGCGCTCGTGGAGATCGCGCGCCAGGTTCCTGGTGTCTTCGGCGCGCGCATGACGGGCGGCGGCTTCGGGGGCTGCATTGTCGTGCTGCTGCGCCGCGAGAACGCCGCGCAGCTGCTGGAGAAGCTCGACGAGGGCTACCCCACGCACATCTTCGGCGACCACGAGTTCCCTACGCCCACGAGTTTCATCACGTACATCGGCCACGGCGCGCAGGTACTTCAAGCGGGAGCTGGCGTCGCCAACTGAGCGGAAGAAAGGTAGTTGAGTATGACAGGCAGACGAGTGCGAAGCGTGGGCAAACGTACGAGTGAGGTGGATGATCGACACATTACAATGCATTTGCTTAGCGAACAGAGAGGAACCCTCACGCTGACTGACTCACATCCTTGCTTCTCACACACGAACCACTGTGTCCTGCTTCCCTGGACTTAGACGAACTCGCACGCGACGCGGATCTTGCCAGCCTTGAGGTTGCCAAGCGCTCCCGCTCGCGGAGTCCCGTCCGCCTTGGGCGTCGGAGGGGCGTCGTTCTTCGACTCCTCCTGCTCGGATGGCGGCGGCGTTACCGATGCCGACACCAGCTCTACCTTGATGTTCACATACCCGATGACGTCGCCCGTGTCATCGCCCTTCTCCGTCAGCTTGAGCTTCTCAACCGTGGCTTCAGAGCCGATCATCGACGGGTACAGCGCCTTGGACGCGCGGCCAAGCCGCTCGTCGTGCAGCATGCTCTTGTCCTTGAGCGAAAGCGTGACGGCCGGCGGCGTCTTCGTGTTCGCAAAGTCCTTCGCCGAGTACGGGAACGTGAACGTCTCGTTCCACTCGGCGCTGCCGATGAACTTGTTCTTGTCTTCTGACACGAACTTGATCTTCGCCGTGTTCGTGCGGCTCATATTCGCGCCCACATGGATCGAGATGTACGGCGAGATGTTCGGCGTGCTGCTCACGAGGTTGCCCAGTCCGAGCACGCCGCCGCCGGTCGAGCTGGTCGTCTGCAGATTCTCCAGACTCACGATCGTCACGACCACCTGGTACTCGTTGTCCGCCGCACGCAGCTTGTTCGCCGACGTTCCGAGTGAGAGCATCGCAGACCCACCGCGCGGCGACTTGGACACCAACAAGTCGTACTCTTTCTCCTTCACCTGATGGCTCACGTTCTTCTTTGTGTTGTCCGGCTTCACGCCGGTCTTCACCCACTCTGCGAGGTTCGACGCGTGCTCGGGCGGCTTGAAGTCGTTGTGCAGCTGCGCCATCGGCAACACGGCCTTGCCGATCGTCTTGTCGATCGCGCCGCCGTACGAGTCCTTCACGACGAGCTGCACTTCCTCTTCCTTGCCTGTCAGCTCCAGCTCCGCCTTCTCCTGCCACACCGGGTTCAGCGTGTTGTATAGCACGCGCGTCTTCAAGATCACCTTGTTGTCCACACGCACGACGCACAACGGGTCGCACGAGTCGTCCGAGAGCAAGCCACTAGCACTCACGACCTCGAGCTGCAGTCGCGTCGGCTTGTAGTGCGCCGCGTCGAACTCCGCGATCAACTTGCCGTTCACGATCTGTTTCGGCAGGCGGCGACGACCGCCAAACAGCGAGCGGTCGACCACCGTCGACTGGACGCCGAGCGCCAAGCTGTGCGACGTCGACGTCAAACGCTTCAGCAGCACCACGCCCGGACCGGCGATGCCGGACACCGTGCCCTGCACCAGACCGGTCACGCCGCCCTTCATCGCGCCTTGGACGGGCTTTGTGAAGATCCCCGTGAGACCCTTCCCAAAGTCCTTCGCGAACTGGATGCCGCCGTCGATCGGAGCGATTCCTGTCGCCGGCTTCTCTTCCTCCTTAGCGACGTCGTCCTCCTCATCCGCGAACTCGCCGACGAACCTGTCGAGCGAACCCGTAATCTTCGCCACAGTCGACGCACCGGACTTGACGATGGTCTTTCCGAGCACCTTCACACCCTCGCCACGCGTCTGTGCGTCGCCGAGCACTTCGCCCTTCGTGATCTTGAGGAACTGCATCACGCCGGAGCCGAGGTCCTCCACCAGTCCGATCGGGTTGCCAATGATGTCGGCGCTGCCGATCAAACGGTACGCTTGCATTACGCCCTGGCGGATGTAGTTCTGCATCAACTGGTTCTGCAGGCGCTGCTTGGTCGTAAAGCAGCGCGCAATCACGATCTCGCTGAAGCTCAGCGTCGGAGATCCACTCAGGTTCGAGCCGACAAGCCCGATCACCTGGCTGAGGAAACCAAAGACCACCGACCGGCCGCTGCCGCCAGTCGACGAAACGATGTCATTGCGCGTGATCGAGTACTCCAAGTCGATCATGATCGCGTGGATGCGCAGCAAGTCAAAGTACACCAAGTCATGGTGGATGTTGCCGTCGGTGGTCAGCACCATGATCGGCACCGGGGGGACACAACGATTGAGCGTCTGTTCCAGCGTGCGCGCCGTGCGGTGTGCCACCGTCGCGTCAGACACCAGGTACGGCTCCAGGAGCTTCACCAGGTTCACGACGTAGTCAATGTCCAACTTGAGCGAGAAGCTGCTCAGGTCCACTTCGAGGAGCTTGTATGTCCCAACCTTCGCGGTCAAGTCTGCGTCGAGCACGAGACGCAGCAGTGGCTCGGGCTCCTTCCCGACTGCCTTGTCGCTGTAGCCTGCGTCGATCGGGTTGAGGATCACCGGGAACTTGGCGGTCGAGAGCATGTCGTCCAGCTGGAGACTGAAGATCGTGCAGACCCACTCGAGCGACGCTGGCGCCTTCTGCATTTGCAGCACATCGAGAGACGCGAAGAAGACCTCCTGCGGGTAACCGTCCAGCAGCGACAGACCGAAGCCAGCCAGACGGATGTCGAACGACGACGCGTACAGCATCTTGCGCTGCTGGAACTCGTTCTCGAACTGGGCCTTTTGGGTCTCCAGACGGTTCATCTCCAGCTCCTTCTCCATAAATTTGAACACACGAGTGCTCTCGTCCACGACAACCTCCACCACAAGCTCGTACTTCTTCTTGGTAGACGACGACTTGACACCTTCCGACGCGAGCTCGATCGTGATCGGCTCGTGGTACCCGACGAAATCGATATCGTACGTCTTCGTCTTTGGCTGCGGCGCGTCGCGGTGCGAGACCCGAATCTCGACGTGGCGATCCTTCGAGAGCGGGTTGTACCACGCGAACGAGTGCCACTCACCCGGCTTCACAGTAATAGTCATCTCTTTGTCTGCGCGCTTGAACAGCGACGATTCGCCCAGCTGCGCGCAGTCGATCGTGAACGGCGTGAAGTTCTCGATGCGGTACGGCGGCGAGCTTGACACGTCGCTCAGGATCACGTACACATACATGTCGATGACCTGCACACTTGCCTGGCAAATGATCTCCTTCTGGCGCGACTGAGAATACATCTGGACGTACAGGTCTCCTGCCGCGTTGATCGGAATCGAGAACGACCACTTCTCCGTCGCCTCACCACCCCACTCGCTCGTGAACGACAACGAGATGAACTTTTGGCACGTTCCGAGCGCCTCGCCCTTCTTCAGAGGCGCAAAGTGGTACACCGGGCACGTCTCGCCGTTCTCGATCGCGACCTGGAGCGTTTTGACATCAGCGGCGCTGCGCTTCTCGAACAGATGCGAGACCTTCTCCACGTCCGTCTCACTAGAGGCGAAGCTCTGCAGGAAGATTTTCTCTCGCGTGCGATTCTGCACGAAGAAGCGCGGGCTAAGCGTCAAGCCCACGCCCTGCTCGAACATCCCGAACAAACCTTCCACCTTCATCGCGAACACCGCCGGACCGCACACGTACTCGCCGACAGTATTGATCGTCGTCGTGTTCATCGGCTCCGACCACGCCGCGTTCTTCACCACATCCTCGCTAATCGGCGAAGAGCCGAACGACGACTCCGTGACCTTCCCCAGGAGGTCCCACGCTGGTGGACGCTTGTTCGTCGTTCCGGTCGGCTTCAAGCTCAGGCGATTGTGCTCCAGCGAGGCGATGATCGGACGCGTAAAGTCGCTAGGTACGTTCATCGGCTCAAACGAGCTCGACTTCGCGCCGGGTGATGTCGACGCCAACTCAAACTGGAACGAGGTGCTGTTCATGATCCAGTACGGACTGAAGAAGCGCACCACGCGCGGGAGACCCGGCAGCGAGAGACGGTCCACACTGAATTGGGAGCCGTTGCTGAGCTTGATCAGCTCGCGCGCAATCGAGAACTGCTCGAGCGGGGCGTGGATCGCCATCAACATCGGCTTGGACCACGGAGACGGTGCAATTTCGATATCATCACTCGGCGCCACCACACGGATCGAGATGTATCCAGGCGCGAGGCATGACACGCCAGCGATCTCGATGTCATGGCCGGACTCGACGGCACCGACCAAGACCTCTTCACCGGCAATCGGCTCCTCCACCTCACAAAGCAAGTTCTCGATGCGTGCGAACTCGGCATTCATGTTCTTCGTAGCCTTGGGTCGGTATTCCATGAAGCGATACTCGATCTTGTACGGCAGCGAGTTGCGAACCACGAACGGGGGAAGCAGAGACACCTCCCACTCGAAGTGCGAGTGGAGGTGCCAGCGGCGAACCAGCATGTTCGGAGCGAGCTGCTTCAGTACCTTCGTGCAGCTCTCCTCCGTCTCGCCGAACACGATCGTGCCCCCACGGCGCTGCTGCTTCGCAGCTTCGCGGTTCTGCTCGTACTGGTTCAGCTCGTTGATCGCTTCGGTTGAAGTCAGAACGTCGTTGTTTAGCGACGCCTTGATGATCCACTGCTCGAAGTGCTCCGGGCGTGCATAGATCTCGGTCATACCCATGAGGAGGGTCACAGGCAGCGACATACGCTCGTTCGGACGCAGCGTGTACACCTTTGATGTGATGGACTCACGACCCGCGGTGCCAAGGACCAAGTACTTCACCTGGTACACCTGCGAACTGTGGTTGCAGAAGAACAGGTTCGACTTGAACGTCAGGCGCTGCTTCTGCGGGTCTTCGAAACGACAGAACGCCGACACGAACAGCGTCGACGGAGGCGCCACGTCGCTCATCACAGGGATGTTCACGCTGCCGAACGCCGGCAGCACGACTTTTGTCTTTGTCTCGCCCCACTGCGCGATCTTCACGCCATCGAGCATCACCTTTCCATCTACGAGCGCGCTCTTGCTCACGTTCACGCGATCGTTCGTGTCCACGACGATCTCTTTCTCGGTTCCGTTCAGTCGCAGAATAAGCTTGCAGCCAATGGTGTTCTGTACCAAGCAATCCTCACCCTTCTGGGTGCGCGCAGTCTGAGCTGAACTCACGCTGTCCTGGTACAGCTGCAGCGCGTCCTGGTCTGCCTCACCATCGACAACGTCCATGAGAGCGCGATAGGTCTTCAGCAGCTCGGGCGTCACGTTGATCTGGAACCGCTTTGCAGCTTCGACGAGGGCCGAAAAGCCGTTCTCGCCCTTGACCGAGTCCAAGCCTGCCATCAATTCCCACGGCTCAATCACACTGTCCATGTCGGACGCCAGCTCGCTGTAGCACGACGCGGACAAGTGGACGCCGAACAGCGCCGTCCACGCCGACGTCTCCGACATCGCGAGCCCGACCCAGTCGACCGGACCGCTCTCGTCGATCTCCTTGCTACTGAGCTCGAACGACATCGTCACGTCGTTCACATTAAGGTCGCCACGGCAGAACTTGGCAGGCAGTTCGGCATCCATCAGCACGAAGCGCAGGTTACCGAGCTGCAGGTCTGTCGAGAACTTGAGCTCCTTCTTCTTTGACAACGGGCTGTGCGCGAACTGCACCAGCTGCTCGGTTTCGCTCAGCGCGGCGCCGAAGATGCCGTCACGCTTGCGCTTCGCAATGACGCGAGCCGCGCTCTGGTACTCGCTCACACCACCGCAGTGCGTGAACGGCTGCACCAGCCAAGACGTGATCAGATTCTCATACTCCTTCTTCTCGATGCTCGGCTCGACGATTTTCTCCCAGCAGTGCTGAGCCGCTTTGTAGTTCTTCAGGAGACGAATGAGCTTCTTCTGTACGTCGAGAGGCGACTGGGTGCCGAGCGTGTGGTTCAACACGCGCGTCTCACTCTCGAAGAGGTCCCAGAATCTCGCGCGGACGTTTGGCTTCTCGATGAACTCCTTGAACTGGTCGATGCTAGTGATCTTGGTGTCACACAGCTTCTCCAGCACCTCCGTTGATCGATACTCGCCACCACGGAGGTTCAGAGTGCCACTCAAGTGCACCGTTCCAGGATAGTCGCCACTGCCCGACGGTACATTCATCGCCAGGAGATCATCGTGCAGGAATGAACGCAGCTCATCGAACTCGAGGTATCCGTTTCCATCGCGGTCGATCTCGTCGAACAGCACGCGCACAAAGTACTCCAACTCGCTCTCCAGCAGCGAGTCGCCGACCTTCACGCGGCGCAAAAGCAGCAGCAGCTCGTTGAGCTCGATCTGGCCGTTGTGGTTCGTGTCGATGTCCTCGAAGAGGCGTCGCATGCGCCCCAGAATGACGTCAAGCTCGGCTTGGCGGCGCAGCTCCTCCTGCTTCTGCTTGTTCTCGAGCTTCAACTGCGCTTGCTCCGGAGTAGTCGTCTGGATGCCCTTAAGCGACTGTAAGCACGATGCCATGAGCGCCAAACTCAGGTCCGAAAACGCGAACACAAAGTCCGGCATCTTCATCGACACCTTCTGGTGGCACAGGTACGGGTTTGCCGAGTCCTGCTCGAGGAGGAAGTTGACCGAGAAATTCGTTGGTGCCAACAACGCCTCGTAATCCTCGACGCCTTCAATATAGCGCGCAAGGACGCCGATGTTCGTCGCCTTCAGCTCCACCGACTCCTTCACCTTCGTGCTCTCCACTCGGACGCGCAGGCTCAGCGGTAAGTCCATGCGGCAGTTGATCACTGCCTCACTGTGCGTGGCGTTCACATCAACGTTCGAATAGAACGACTTCGCAAACGCGCGTGCAGGGGTCAAGAAAACGTGGCAGTCGTCCATCACGAGGTTGATTGCCAGCTCCTTGCCACCCAGCACGCTGAACGGAGCCATCGATACAACCTTCGACTCGCTCTCGTTCTCGCCCTTCACAGCGAACGCATCAACGTCCGTCTTCGCGACCGGCATGATCGTCTCGAACGCAGGGTGAGCAGTAGCCATCGCCTGGCTCGCGCTCGTGGCCAGTCGGTCAACGCTCATCAAGAAGTACTCGAGCGCGTCCGCAGCAGCGACAACTTGCAGGTGGTTTAGGCCCGCGTCAATCTTCTGCTTGCCGGTCTGGTACTGCACGATGTGCGCAGACAGCACTTGCGGCCGCGTCAGCGCGCCCGACTGCGCAGCTACTCTGCTGAAGTCCGCGAACACGATCTTCGACACTGGCGACGCCGCGGGACTAACTGCAGATGACGACTTGTTCACGACGAAGAGGATGTGCTCCAGCAACACCTCGATGTCCTGCTTGCGCTTGTCGGTGTCGTCCGGCACCGCGAATGTCGACAGGTTCACAACGAAGCTTGAGAATACGAGCTCGGCCATCTGCGTCTCCGATTCCACAAACCCAACGCTGAGACTTTCGAGGCGGAGCGCGATCTGCATCACCTTGAATTGGACGTTCTCGGGTCTTGCGGTGAGCTCCTGCGCGATGATGGTGATGTCGTTGGTCGAGAGTTCGTCTTGACCAGGACGGAAGAGCTTCGCCAAGTCCAGCGCGCGGGTGCGCAGCTTGACAATGTCGTCCACCGAAAGCGATTTCTCAATCTCCAAAAGCTTCGCCGAGTGCGACTTCTTCTCGTCCGTCGACAGCTTGGCGTTCGTCTCGACCTTGCTGTAGTTCTCCACGTAAAACGCGCGGTCTTCAGCAGAGACCTCCTTCGACGCAGCCTTGTCCGACTCTTGGAGGCGAATCGACTTCACGAGCGTTTGGTGATTCATGAACGGGACGTACAAATCGCGAAGGACGCTCGTAAGGATCTCGCGAGCGACCGTCACGCGATTCGTTCCGGCCACCGCCAAATCGACGCGGCAGATGCGCTTCGCGAGCGGGATCGGTGCGATGTTCTCGACAATGCCGAGCACGCGCGCCATCGGAGGCACCTCGACTTTCAGTTCTAGATCAGGAAGGGCCAGCAACTTGGCTGCGCCGTCCCCAAGGCCACCCTTAAGACTGTCTGGCGCGGATGCGTTCGCCGTCTCGACGACCTTCTGAGCATGCACGCCAAAGTCCTTGATCTGGATCGTGTACTGCACGCGAATGTCTTCGGAGGTGAGCACAAGCTCAAGCGCTTCATCCTCATTGTCATGCTTGACATGCGTGTTGAGCTCCAATGTGCCGAGCGCCACCGTTGCACGGGTAGGCGACGGCGCGGCGATCGCTGGGTCCTTCGGCGTCACAGCATTCGTCACATTCACTTTCACATTTGTGACCTTCACGTCTACTTGCGCCATGACGAGCTGCACGACGCGGTCCTTGAACGTGAACGCCTTCGAGGCGGGCTGACCCGAAAGCTGTTGCTGCTTCTCCGACCTGGTCTTCTCACCGAGGAGGCGACCGACCCAGCCGTTGGCCTCGTTGAGCTTCATGACGACCGCGTCTTCGACCTCGAAGACGCCCTTGGCGCTCGGGTCGATGAGTGTGGCGTTCACCTCGACGTCCTCAACCTCAAGCAGGACCTTCCACGTCGTTGCAAGGTGAACAGTAAGCTTCTTGATTTCGACGGCCTCAAGCGCGGCGGGTGCCACGCCCTGCTTGGCGAACGCGAGCGTGGCGAGGAAGGCGTCCGCGAGCTTGACGAAGAAGAGCGTGATGGTGACGCCGGTGGGCGCGCCGGCACGCTCCTCCCACGCGCCGAACTCATACTCGACGCGCACACACGGCTTCAGGTACGCGGACGCGAAGCGGTTGACGAGGCTCGTGAGTAGCGGGAAGACCGTGAGGCGCGCGAGCGCTGGCACCACGCAGAGCGACAGCGGCACGAGCACCGAGATGAGCGCTACGAACAAGAACATGATCGCGCGGCGGGAGGTCCTCGTGATCAGCCAGTCGCCTGCTGGTGCTGGTGCTACTGTTGCTTTCTTTTGCTGGGAGCTGTGCGCGCTTGGTGCCTGGAGGGGAAAATGCGTTCTGCGAGGAAGGGCTTTCGCGCGAGTGGATCTCAGCGCCGAGTGGTAGTGGAAGGCTCCCACTGCTGCCAGAGATACGCTCATGGATACCCTGATGTAGTTTATACGCACACTATTATGCCATTGCGAATAAGGAGGATATTATCATGGGAGAGAGATTGCCGTGCTTGTTCTGCTGAAGCTAGATCCAGCTTCGGATTACATGATGAGGTTGGCCAGGTAAACGATAAAAGCAGCCAAAATCAAGTTATCTTCAAGTGGCAAGTGGCAGTTGCTCGCTCCAGATGAAACCTCGTGATAATGACCCATACAAACGGTTTCGCATCCACTCGTATCACGCATTTTGTAACCACATGGCTGTATCGCCAGGTCTACCTCTGCTAGTTAGTGGACTTTCAGAACTTCCTCAACTCAGCTCCACTGATTTCTCGTGTGGCGCCACATAACAAACCGACCACTATATCTGTGAAGGTCGGTGCTGTGCTACTATCCTCCCGGATCTCGCCTCACTGTAGTGGACGGCTGTGCAAGAGAGCACGCACCAGGTTCATACTGGATTGAACGTGTGCGTGTGAGGAGACCTCACACACAGGGATGGCTCGTTGAGTCACTGGCTTCCGCGCACGAACGGAGTCGGCCGAGTGCCCTGCTGGAGCTCGATTTGGTGGAGACGGAGGATGTTGATCGCTCCGTTGACGTCG